>LYUA01002125.1:200520-211150 GCA_002093875.1 Calopteryx splendens | reverse complement strand
TCTTCGCTGGTCCACTTTTCCAATGTTTCATGTCTCTGATCCGTAGAGTGTTACGCTCCATACGAACGTTTCCATTGTTACGTCAACTGAGAATTTGAAAGTGTTTGAGCCACCGCAAATGTGTTTATAAGGTATTGAAAATGGTCAACACGAATTCACTCTTCTACCGATTGTTTCCCTTAACTGTTGCTTTCTCAAGTAAGACAAAGATACAATTGAGAGGAAATTTCTTATGGTCAAAAAATTAGTAATTTAAAAATATCCATAATTATTGGAGTACAGACCTTCCGTTTGAAACATACGCCCCTTAATCGGAATTACTTTGCGAAATGCCTGGTTGAAGCAAACGTTAAATCTACGATTCTTTCCTTGCAGGCCCTCTCGGAATTTCGCCGCGACAAGCTGGTGAGGCAGAAAGCACGCTTATCCCTGGCCAATGGTGTCCACGACGACCCTGGCCTTCTGATCCCTCGGAGGAGGCTCCTCCTGGCGACCGGCGCACGAAATTACAGGCCGCCGCTGGAGAGGTCGAAGTCTGCGCCGCGGCTCACGGCCATCGAGGAAGGACTGGAGGACGAGGAGGTCGCCGAGACAAGGCCGGTAACCATCGCCACCATCCCGTCGAGGGTCGGCCACCAAGAGGTTGACCCCTCCGACGAAGCACCTTCGAGGAACAGGAAGAGACAGGTCAGCTTCGCCGCGGAGGAGAGGATACCGGAGGTGGAGGAGGATTCGTCAGAAGTGTTCGACTCGGAAAAGACTTTAGAATTAGATGAGGAACTCACCCTCAAGCTCCCGGAGAACATAACAGAACTGAATCCAAACCCGGGTCGAACGATTCCCCCTCCAGAACTCCGGCGTTCATCAACCTTCCCTCCGCCCCCACAGCTCCTGTCGGACAGGCAGTCCCTGTCCGACGCCGGGGATTCCCTGTCGGAAGGGGAAGAGGAGGAGGGTAAGGCCCTTTACGAGGAGGGTTACGGGGAGGCGGAGGAAGAAGATGAGGGTGGTATAGGTGGGAATGGACAGGAGGAGGACAGTGTTAGTGATGAGAGTGGCTATGCAGAGGAGACGGCCAAGGAGGGAGCAATGGAGGGAGGCGGGGCCAACGTGGTCATTGGCAGGGACTCAAGTTTCATCAGTGTTTGAATCTCTTGAGTGTGGTTGAATAGCTGTTTTGTATAATATGGATTGTGCCATTGAACTTCACCAACCCTTTTTTGAAAAATCAGTTCAATTCTGTTACGGTGTGTGTACAGCAGGTTTTATGAGTGCTTACGATTGAACGCTTTGGCATGAGACAAAGTTGTACTCTGAAGCCAGTCAAAGGGGAAGATGTACTCTGTCCATAGCTGTGAATCCACTTTTGTTTTCCTTGAGACTGGTTTCTTTTGTTTTGTGTGGTTAGACTGAGTGATTCAGTGGAATCGAAGTGCTTATATGTGTAGATAAATAAATATGTATTATAGTATTTCCAAACATATGATTTGCTTGTGTGAATCACTTTCTGTTTTGTGAACATAGCTCTTTTCGTCATTTTATCACTGCAAATCCCCTCATTTTTAACTTTAACACCAAGTCAAGTACCTAGTATACCATCCTTACTCCTTTGGTTACGTGGTATACTTAGGCTTTTGTGCTCTTTTACGAAATTTCTTGATATCGTTTTAGCAGTGAATTTTTAATGTTGCTGACTATTGATGTATTGATTGAAGCAGAGTTGACAGAAATTACACGGGGAAGCATGATCTTATTTCCCCACAAACTATGAGTGGAACTAGCATAAACCTGTTTTCTTCATTGTTGCTATACTAGTGCTATTTTAAATTTTTATTTGTTATGGTACATAATGTACCATTGGTGAATCTGAATGTATTTCCTAACTTAAAGCAATGTGTAGGATTGAATATTAGAATATTTTTTTTACCTATTTTCCATTAATGTTTGCAATGCATATCATCTCAACAATGCAAACGTAAAGAGCATGAATCGCTATAAAATTTTGGTATATTTTAATATCACTTGGAAACAGATTCCTGATTTTAAACTTGTGGTGTAATTTCACAGTTCTCCTTTTCCTTAATTGAGAAAAACAAAATCCAACAAATGATGTACATTCTAATAAGTTTTGATGGTGCTAGTGAGTAGCCATGCAATAGAGTGTGATCACTTCCATATCAGTGTGTACTGAAAATCAATCCATACTTAGTGTGATAAAAAATGCAGCAGTGTTAAAATTTTACTGGCACTCACTTTCCACAGGGATAGATAATTAACAGCAAATACTTTTGTGTGTGTGTATGCACCTATTAATACTGCTGGCTTACTTACCTTGAATCTCTTTTTGTTGCCATAGTATGTCTGCCTCATTTCCACCCACATCATTCTTTGTAATATTTTATGTACATATGTGAAAATGTCAACTTTCAAACCATCATTCATAAATGATTGACGTTCAACAATGAAAAATAAATATTTTGAAATCTATGAACCTGTTAATTTCATTAAATATGTATCCTTTAAGCGGCCCATAGACTGTCAATATCATTGCACATTAATTGGGTTGGCGCATAAAATTGAATAGCATGGAAATGATATTGATGGTTGTGCAATCCCGAGCACAGACGTACAATGTACTTCGCAATATATTGCCAGTCCCCGCCAGTATTTCAAGCGATGTTGAGTGAACTGTGCTGTGTGCGAATTGCTGTAGGACAAAAAAGTGCGGGAAAGAAGACACAAAGGAAATGGGACAAACAGTGGTTTATTGATAGGGAGAAGTACACCCAAGAAAAATTACTCAATGAACTGCGAATATGTGAACAAAATGATTTGAACTAAATGATCGCCATGACGATGCGTTCTCTACCACTTGTTGATAATGACTGACGGAATATTGCACAATATTCCTACATACATACAGCACAGTATTTTCCGGGTTGAGCAATATATTTTTTTTTTAAATTTTGATTTCCTGCAATATATTGTGCAACACTTCAATATTGTCTACACACCATCAACTATATTGCGCACACACAAATATTGTTCAATAATATTGACCGTCTATGGGCTGCCTTAGAGCTATTACCTTTCCATTCTATCAGCTGTATCCCTCTTCTCGGGCAAATGGGTAATGTGATGAATGATTCCTTTCCTTTTTAAAGTAGAAATAAAGGATATTTTACCTAGGGTCTAGTTTCTCCATCACATAGCCCACAATAGTTGGAGGGTTCAACTCAACTGTGGCCATGGATGTATTCTTTCAATCCAGTATGTATCAAAATTGGAGTGAAATCAATGAGATCCTACAGAAGTATTGTAGTGTGTTTGAATTTTAAAGTATGAGGGCGTAACAGAAAGTGAAATGCCTCATTTACATACCTGATAAGTATTTTGGATGACATTTGTTACAAATTTAACTGTAGATGGAAATTGGAATGAATGCATCGGCAAGTGTGTTTATAAGGAAGAAAGATATGATGACCGATTTGGCCTCATGTAACTTCAGCCTAACTCGAGGTATGTCCCTCATGAAAGTTACTGCATGCTGCTATTCTGAGTATCGGCGGACGAATCTTAAGGTCAGACCTTTGAGCCAAACGTCGGTTTCATGGGTAAGGATGAGCATTATTTGCAGTACAGTTCGTCAAAACTACTTTCGGCGCCAAAATCCATAGAAATTTTATGGCAATCGTTGAAACGACATATGTATACAAAAAATGATCGGAACCTACAAGTCCTATGGTAATCTGTATCCCAGCGGAATAAAATAAAATTAAAAAAAGCAGGGCAAAACCTCTTTTGGGAGTAGAATAATACCAAGGCCTTCGTTAAGTATCAAATTCCCTAGGTGTAGTGATGCGTAATGCTTTAAGGTCCATTTAAACTTCGACTATGCATTTACTTATTTATTTTAAAAGATGTCACTAAATGATCTGCCTGGGTGAGTAACCGCCAGATCAATTTCATAGCAAATTATAATGTGTGTGACCGTAACGATAGAATTTTGCATTTGATGATATCGTAATTCAGTGAGAAGCTAAATAGGAAAAATGAATCCGTTAAAAATGGGGCTCCTTCCGAATTTTATTTCATATATCTCAATGAATATTATGCCTCCCGAGGCTCTTTTTGTCCATTCATTCACGGTCCACTTCTGGCGCCCCTGAGCAGAGCTCTCAGAGTGAAATTCAAGAGACAGCTGCTCAGAAATGACAATGAAAGCTAACCATCTTTATCAAGCGCCATTGCCCACAAATTTGGGTCTGACCTCACCAATTACAGCGACAAGGAAAACAATTCATCAGATACATATCTTCAAGGCACAGAAGTAGGACAGGGTATATCTTCATGCCCATTACTTATCCCATCTTCGTATTCTAATAGTATTCATATTTCCGCTCGTCATGCCCATTCCAAAAGTTTCTCAACGAATTAGAAATTTAAAGATAGTCTTGAATTTAGGCTCATGGTAGCAAAACTGACGAGAAAATTCTTATTCTTAAATTCGCGACTTCAAGTTTAAAGGGTAGCTCGTGGTAGTCCAGTGGTTAGATCGCTGTGTTGTGGACCGGAGGGTTCAGGTTCGATTCCCGGTGCCGACCGATTATGGACACCCTCAGCTTCACCCACTAAGTCATCCTAGGAAATCACAGGTAGTTCGAGCTCCATTCTCGCCTACCAAACCGGCCTTCGGGTTGATTACTGTGATATTTTCTATGCTCCAGACTTTTTACAAATAGACGAGGAGGAAAAATTTAATTTAGTCGCGGGTGTAGGTCATTCGCCTCCACGGAAAGGATTTTTTTCGGGTGCCAAACGATATAGAAATACATTCTAATGCTCTTTTAAGGAATGAAGATTGCCTATTGTTATTCTTCATTTGATTGTATACGTATTTTAGAAGCAGTTGCGAAAGTTGAGTTTTCTTTGGAGGCTTACCGGAAAGGGAACAGCTGGTAATGTTAAAAAAAGAGAATTTTTAAAAAATCTGTGAAATGAGAAATAAATCACCCTTGGGGAGTGCTAAGACCTCGTGATTATTTTATCCTTTGCGTCAACTCCAAAGCTTTGCACAGGTATGAAGAGGAGGCTTTAGACCCTCGAAAATACCTCATAAAAACATCTTCGTCCACTCCAAAAGGATTTTGAACGTCTCTCAACCTTCTTCTCTCCAAAGCGAGCATCTATCATAAACATGAAGAATGAGGGCTCGTTGTATTCTCCTAACCTCTAGTGCTACGTGTTTTTGCCTAAGGTTCGACTTATGACCGCACCCCTTGTCGGTTATACGTTCTACGGGCTTCGGGCCAAACGCAAGATCCGAAGTGTAAGTCCGCCCCTAATTGGGAGTCGCTAGAGGATAAATGATCGTTCCAAGGCCAAGCGTAAGGTCGATTTACCCCTACAATGCCTGAAAACACGAGTTTTGGACTAGCCCTAAGCAAGTCCTGAGTGGATATATATAGAAAAAACGAAGCAAAATTAAAATATGAACCAGATTTTTCAGAAACTTTTCAAACAGGACAAAAATGAATGAGAATGTATTTGGAAGCTGTTGAGTGGGGATTTGTGTGTAAGACAGAAGTTCCCATATTGTGAACGTGATAATATGTATTAAGAAAGCAGGTGACGGAGGAAGAAAATAAAAAAAATGTAGGTAGGTGAGGCCATGAGGTACATAACGATGAAATAATGCACGGAAAAATATGTTTGTATTGAACATCTTTGTTTTTTGACATGCGCGAGGAGAAAATGGAAAGAGGCATGGGAAGTGATGGATGAATGAAAGTAGGCAGTCAGTTGATTATGTCAGTTAGATTCGTGGATGAACAAGCTGTGTTGAGCCAGTCCGCCAATCATTGCTGGGTGCATTACAGGTATTTTTTTCGATCGAAATTTGAACTAAATGTTCATGGAGGAAAAAACAGTAGTTAAATACCCAAGATAAAGATTTCTGGACGGTACAGTGGGGAAATTACCTTAGAGTTCACGCCAATTTTCCAGTTCCAGTTTTTCAGTCCATCATCGGCTTCAGCAGAAAGGATTTCTTTAGGACCGGGACGCCGCTTCTGTGATACTAATTATGTAATTCTTGAACTGCCAGCTGATTTACATCTGAAGTTAAAATGTCCTTCCACATGCTGTGCTGTTACGGGTTCAAATTTGATGGAAAAACCGCAAACTGGAAGTAACCGATGCTTTCACAGCCTACGCTCTGATTGAAGTTTTTCCAGGTTCTCCACCACGTTAGACGGTTTGATTTGTGAGGTGAATTTATCTGTCACTAGGTACGTCGTGTTAAATTTAAATATCACGGCAATTCATAAGTAGGTATCGCGGCTAATGGAAATCATATCTCTAACATCCTTTATATTTGCCATAATGGATGGAAGAATATTTATAATGTAGTGGCGTGTATGGATATTTGCCGAAAAGCCACTCGCCTCCGGGAAAATAGTTCAACACTCCTTCAAACGGAGGGTGAGCCAAGCTTGGAAATTTTTGTCGGGACACTCAAATGGGCTCAAGAAAATAGGCACTTTGTGAAATCGTCAGTCAATTTCAGGAATCGAATGATGGCCGTACCTTTTTTGACACCGTAAAATGTCTCACGCGACATTCAGATCTGTAATAGTTCGAAGCCACTAAACCGGGGTTACGAAAGGGGCTGATACCCGAATGCTGATTCGAACACTACTCGATTCACGTCACAGTCAAAATCAAGGGTATACTGTCGCAGATTAAAACGATCGAACAATGTAATATCCCTTTCCTTTCAACTAATATTCTCTTTCCGCGCGTAGTATTCTCTTTTTTTACTTGCGATTTTATTAATTTTTAAGGTATTGACGTTCATCTTATATAATATATTTGCTAAACTAATGATTACTTCACAAATGCTTAGAGTATAACTCACCACACAGTGAAGGCATGAGATATCGTGTATGGCTTGTCGTAAGCGTAGCAAGGTTTTACTTTGGTTTCTTGGATAGAAAATTCTCATGATTATAATTACAGGCATAGTTTGAGGTCCTCAGAGGGATCTCAATTACGTATATGAAATTTAAAATGCTTATTTATCTATTGTGTTATTCGCTTCATTATTTTAAAAGTATTTTTCACATGGGCCAACTCTGCATAACTAATAAAAGAGTACAACGTTTAATGCAAACAACTCGTTTCTCATTAATTTCTTATTCTGCGAGTTCCCCCGAGACCCTCTATTCTCATTTTTCATAGGGCGCGCCACAATTTCGATGACTCGAGAAACTTTCGAAAGTTGAAAGCTATCGATAATATCGATAGTCATTTCACATGGACAAGTTGGAATCGTGTTTTGCCGGTGGCATTTAGGTAAGTCATTACAAATAGTGTTTGTTGACATTTTTTAAAATAGCCTATGTCAGCAATTAAACCAAATGCATGCGGTTCGGTCTTAAAGTTACAATACAGCACACGCTACAATTGCTGTTATTAGAAAAAAGGAGTTTTGGATTAGCAGTTATCCAAGGTCTTTTTTCCCTTTACAGAATTGCATCAAATATTAAGGACTGCGCTATTTGTAAAGGGAGCTGTCCTTGATATCGATTGACGTCTTGCCATAATTGAGGAGAAGTTAAAGAAATCAAAAGATTTAACATATGAGAATGACGTGGAGGAAAAAGAGGTGATTGTTTACAATTTCCCATTAAAACCCAGGAGTTAGTCGCAACAGAAGAAAAAAATAAGAATGTGGGATTTAGAAAAAAAATGGGAAGTAATATTTCATCAAATATGTCTTGATAGAATAAATAATCATTGGAAAAATGAGGTTAACATGTAAATTATCCATTTGATTTTAGATGTCTGAATTTCTCACTGGAGGGTACACTGCCCAGGAAGGACATGTCCGTATCCTGCGGCTTGTTATGACAGAAAACCTGGCAGCTGATTATAGTAAGATCGGGTACAAAAAAAGTTTTTTCTCTGAACTTGACCAGAAGACTGCAATTTTTGGTATGTATCATTTTAAAATATACATTAATAGGAAAATAAACCTGTTTTCTTAGTTTAAATTTTAAAAAGATCCTGTTGCAGTTGGTGCACACTTTTCTGTCAGACTGATGGTGAAAGTATTTTAGAAAGCAAGGCAGGTATTCTATTATTGTTGGTTAAATATTTCACATCCATATTTCAGATTCGTATTCACTTTAAAGAATAATTTAAAAGTAATGGCATTTACATATTAACAAAAAGGACGCTGAAGCCACAGTTAGGGTAGCAGTTGGAGAATCAGGATGGGCAGTGCTGGGAAGAAGAGTGAGGCAGGGTTGTCCGTTATCTCCCATGTTCTTTGATGTATATACTGAGGAAATGGTAAGGAAGGCATGGGAGGACGTTGAAGTGGGTGAGTAAAACTAGGTGAGAGCTGATGAAGTAATATTTGCAGGTGACCATGCATTGGTTAGCCTGTCTGCAAAGGTGTTGCAGTCATTAGTTAGCACATGGGAAAATCAGTGTGAGAGGCATGGGATGAAGATTAATCATTAGAAGACTAAGGTAATGAGATTCTTGAGGAATAATAATGCCAAGTTGAACATTTAAGTAGGAGGGCATAAGTTAAAACAGGTGTAAAACTTTGCATAATTAGGCTGTGTTGTAGAGGAAAATGTGTGCAATAGTATCGACATTCGGCAATGAATTGCACTAGCGAAAGAAGCTTTTACAAGGGGAGAAGGGAACTGATGGTCAGGACCTTGAGTAGAGAGGTTAAGAAAAGGTTGGTAAAAGCTTTGATATGGAGCATAGCCTTAATGGGTCCAAAACATGGTCATTGAGGAAAGAAGATGAGCGTAGATTAGAAGCTTTTGAAATGTGGGTGTGGAGGAGATTTGAAAATACAAAATTGACCTAAAGGAAGATTAACGTTTAGTTTAATGAGTATTAGGCAAGATAGGGGAAGAGAGAGGGTTACTGAGACATTTGAAAAAGGCAGGAGACCTGTAGGAAGGAAATATTAAAAAATGGGGAAATGCCGAAAGAAGTGATAGAAGCTAGAATTTTATATAGGTGAGGAAGAGAATAGATACTTTGCACAGATTAAAGGGAGGAAGGAAATATGTGGAGCTGAAGAGGAATATTTAGAGGCGGTGTTTTCTATCCAGTGTCCATCAAAACCTACCATCAGTTTGTTTAATACTCTAATAATAATTGCAGTAGTCAACAGGCTGATTCATCTCCAGGTGTATGCAGTTGAGACATTGCTCGTAGAAGAAATAGCATTTTATCCTGGATGATCAAGTGTCTTGGCACTTGATTTGTATCTTTCTGTATGAATTGTTCTTGATAATAAATAGAACTATTTGTATTGTTTACATTAGTTCAGTTTAGCTTTACTTATTCCCATGGACGATGAATAATTACATGGTAATGCTTGCTTTTCATTATATGTAATGGGACATTTTTCCATTCTTACAGATGCCGTTAGGCATTCCCAGTGAAAAGGTGCATCTTCAAAGAACTTAAAGGATTTGGTACGCCCTGCCAAATTTAGGCATAGCAGAAAAATTAGTTGTAATGTAGCTATTGAAAATTAAAATGCTTATTATATTTTGCTATGCATTACATTTGCTGTAATGCTTTACCTCGATTCTGTAATTAATATCCTTAAAATGTGTAATAAAAATATTTATTTTTTTACATAGAAATTTCAGTATTCCACTATTGATTTTTTTTCCAATATCAGCCTTTTTAAAAGAATAGTACTTGTAATTCATCTCATATATTTTTCTGTGCAGAGTTATTCATGTGGACCTTTGGTCATTACTTAGTTAAGGTGGCTAGTAAATCCTCATTCAGTTTGAAGCGTGCGATTATTTGTTGAAATTGCAAGAATATTGTTTGCATATATAAATGGCAAGAATGGTCATTTGTCAGCAAATCCCTAAACTATATGACATCCTGTTCATAGTCTTTTTCTGACAATTCTTTTAGAACAGGAACAAAATATTTTTTGAAATTGGTCTCTTGATTTTTAAGATAAAAGGTACTCACATAAGTATCTTGTTAGATGATCATATCTTGGAAGAAAAACAGACAATAAAAGGTTGACAAGGAACCCATAACCAGTGAACATCTGCATGCGATATTGTGTGGATGGCAAATGGTGGCAACTTCGGATATTGTACGGATGTTATGGTTGGATAATATAGATGTATAGATTATACTTGCCGCTGGGGATGTACCTCAATATATTCCTCTGGTCCACATTCCTTCTCCAACCTTGGCTCAAGCACATCTATCTTCTTCTTCAGCATCAGCATCACCTTCCGGTTATTCCGCTTTCTGTATCTCGGGAGAAAATATGCCTTCAGTTATATAAATTTAGTTTTTCAGTCATAATTTTATTTTCTCATAATTATGTATAGAATTTGATGAGATCACTGACAAATGAGTATAAAAGTATAATCAGGAAATGTTTGCCTGCTACATAGATTTGGATAAGGGGTTTGACAGATTAATTGGGAACACTTAATGAAGGTATTGCAGAAGATAAGAGTAAACTGGAGGGATAGGCGACTTATTCGAAACCTGTAGATGTCTCAGACTGCACAGGTGAGGGTGGCGGATGGAGAAACAGGGTGGGCAG
>LYUA01002124.1:296216-311951 GCA_002093875.1 Calopteryx splendens | reverse complement strand
ACGCAGCGACGAATTGCCGGGAATCGTCGATTTTATATTTTCATCTATGTCAGCTATGTTGTTAGTCGTGGTGAGTTCGATGTATGGATAGTCCAAATACTTTCTGGGGCGTTTCAAGGAAGTGATGTGTAGAGTAAGCAATGCAGCAGTAACTCAGGGAATTATATAGTTTTTTTTTTCGGTAAGTTGCAAGACAATTACAAATCATCACAATCACTGCGTTATATTAAAATTTCTTGAGTGATTTCCAGTTAATTTTCTGAAATTGGTGTGCCCGGGCATGGTTCTTTTGTCGTTGAAGAGCTTAAGCTCTACCAGTCCACAAGGGTTTTTTAATTGACTTGACTTTTATAAATCCTAAGATTTAAAAGCCACGGCTCCTGGAGAAAAGTATTGGGGCACGGTTTTGATTATTTATGAATTGCTTAAAGAGTGAATATTGTAATTGTGGGGCTATTCTTATATGGGTATTGTAAAGTCGTGAGATGTAGTACAGATTTCTCTAAAATTCCTTTAAAAGTTGCTTGGTAAAAGGGGGTGAGTGAAAACTATATACAGAGTATATCAGTGCCTAAGATTCACATTAAAATTGTGAACAATTTGTGATTTTTTGTGTTTAAACATGTTTTTAAGCATTACAATAATTCCGCAGATCGTGTAATGAAGCCTAGTTTACTAAAATTTATAATCGAAATTGGTCCAAAACATAACCCTTTTGAATAACAATGGTTTCTTTCCATTCAAGTGACATGAGAATCGCATGAATGGAAAGAAAGCACCTTTTACGTCAAATTCCCGTGAGTCTGGTTGGGAAAACAACTACCAGCGGCAAACGGAATGTAAAGTATCCAATGTGTTTAGTGTGCACACTGTATCCATCCATTGCTTTACCTTGGTTTATATTGAGATATTACTTTAATGGCTCCTTGGCCTGAGGAGTCTGTATCCTAGGCATATCTCATTTATTCTAGCTATTCAACTAGAAACATATAAATTGGATTATTGTATTAAGAATTACATTCATGTTTCTTGTCATTATGGGTTATTTCCACAGCATCAGAAGTGTTACTATTACGTATATAGCTGTGAGATTACAAGAATGCTATCCTCTCCATGCAAGTGCATAAAATTCCTTTCATCTTGTCCCTGTATAATTTATTGCCGTCTCAATCCTGTGTTATATTTTCCTTAAATCTATGTATTATACTTACTCTCCATTGAGTGTAACATCAAAATGTTTAAACTGGTAAACATTCTACTGGACAGTATATTGAAGCTGGGTAAGTATTAAAGAATACACAATATGCCTACTGCATGGGTTATCTTTGAGAAAAAATGTTGTGGTAGGTAAGACTAAAGTTAATAGAAAGGGGATATGCTATCGATTATTGCCCTAGTTTATTAATCAACAGCTCTGAAAGGGGGGAGAGGGCAGTACCCTGGACCTAGAGTATGTAAAGATGTAGAAAGATGTATTTAACTAGAAAAATGCCCTATTATATTTTAGCCACTCTCTAAAACTTTTTAGTTTATTGCGAGGCTTAAATGATTATTTATGTATATGTAAAAATTACATTTAGTTTCAAATTGACAAATAATTGTATGCATATTAAAGTTGTGGAATGTGTGCACATTTTTCTGCTAAACTGGGTATTATTTCATGTTTTGTAAAATTGTCTCTTCCAGTCATTTTAACTGTATATATTGCATTATTTTGTTTCCCTGGATGCCACTGGGCAATGTCGGGATCCCAGTGTTCATGGAGTTTGCAGATGAGTATGGTATGCCTCAAATAGTTATATTGATTGTAATTTTTCCATTACGTGTTTGGTTTAATGAGCAATAAAAATTAGTTCAAATTAAACCACAGTATATTTATTACCTCCTGCACTTATCCTTTGGCCCCAATCCCATTCTAGTTCCCTATTGGCAGCATTAATTATCTATAACAGCTAATGGTTCATTCAGTATGATTCATCCATGTTATGTACTTGGCTAATGTTGTAGGAATATTTTTTTGAAGTCTTGCTATACCTTTGTTGTAAAAAGCATAGGTTATTTTTCAAGCAAACATTTTATGAATAGTGAATTATTGGTTTGTGCATTTTCAAGAATACTGACCTAAGTAATTTACTTTTGACCTATAAACTTCGGAGAACTTCCAAACTAAATTGCCCTCTTATTCACCATTGTGCATGCACCACAATGCATTTTCCTCCAATTTAATTTTTCGTTTTTACCTCAAGAAAAGAAGCATCTTTCCTTCACTTTGGCTACATATGCTCTGAAGTTTACTAAAAGTAACAGCTGAATTCCCCTTAAAAAAGCAATTTGTAGGTATTAATCTTGAGTGAAGGGACATTGATTTAGAAGTAAATTTGATATAATGCTATTTGTGATTTTTTTAGGCGGCTGCAATAACATAAATTGAATTGATGTCATAACTTCGAGATCTGAGTAATTTCCCTAACCAGCCTTAGGAAAGTAACAGCTATGTTGATTGGTTTTATTTTTGTAGCAAATGGATTAAGCATACCTCAGGGTACTTTTAAGAGGATTTATATTTTTAGTAGTAATTATTTAATTTGAAGCTCATCAATATTATTCGTTGCAAGCGGATGATCTTTGTTTTATTAAAGAGCCTCGATGCTTCAGTTGTTAATAGTTCACTTGAAAATGACTATCCCAACAGCCAAATTAAATCAAACGGTGGATGACTGAGAAAATATTATTAATTTAACCCTGGCACCTTACAGAAATACATGAAAAAAGTCTGGAAGTTCTGGAGTTGAAAGTTCTATCACATTATTAGGTTAACCAAGAATATATTACTAATATTCTATAAAAGAGCAAGGTGGTCCAATATAATTGAAAAATAACACTTCAGCCTTGTGAGCATTGTTATTAGCGATGAAACAATAATTGATTTTTCTCTATATTTATAAGCTAACGAAATTGGAGGAACATTTAGTACTCCCATGTAAAAGCCAAGCATTCATGATTTTTGTTGTCATTCTTGCTACTTCATCACCTTCACAGAAATTTTAAAAAATTACATGTCAAACCAAAGATTTAATTGGGGGTGAAAAAATACTATCATGTTTAAAAAATAAGAACATTTTATTATCATTCTTGCTATCTTCATTGAGAATGCAATCATTTAAGTTTGAATCGGCCAATAAAAGTTCAGTAAAATAACGCGGGAAGATGATGGGTCGTGGCTTTGGGCGCTGTATATCTTGGACGTAGCCGAACCACCGATGCTGTGATTAATGGAGTCTATGTTTTAAGCGTGGGAATTCCATTTTTATACTACAAATTGTAAGTTTTTTACATTTATGTATCTCTAAAATTTGTTTAGAAGCATTATGAATCAAAGGTACTAATAATGGGAGTGTAATATAGACAACAGTGAACGTTGATTATAACGCCAATTAGTAGCATTGATACCCCATGAATGAGTTAAATATTTGTAATCTATGTCGCAATATTAGAGTGTAAGGAATAGATTAGATGTGTTATTATATGCACCAAATATGCAATAAGTGCTTAATGATGAATTTATTAGTTTATAAAATCAATTTTATGACTCATGAATTGTATTAGCTTTAGAAGTTTATGTGGAATTTATACTCATGGCGTTTTTATCTCATTTGATGTGTTTAGGTATTGGTTTTAGTATTAGCATAAATATTGGCTCGCGAAAGTTCATTACCTTTTACTCTATTAATGGTCATCATGATAGGTCATGCGTTGGGCATAATTGTGAATGCCAAGCTTTATCCCTTTTATTGCGTTGGTACCATTTAGATCATGTGCATTGTTTATACATCGGCGTGAGAATAATTTAAAGTAAATATTTTCATATATGTAAGTTTTAGGTGTGTGTGTAGTTGACTGAGAGTCCATTTTCTTTCTTTTCAGCGTCATTAACGTTTTGCTGAAAGTTTATATGTTTTAGTAAGGTTAAACGTATTGAGTGAAAATGTTCAAGTCCCCAATTAAATCAGGAGTTAAAAAAACTCCTGAAGTGATATCCAATTCGTCTGAAAGTATGACAAGTCAAAATGATACTGAGCTGGTTTCAGAATCGACTTCAAATACCGTGGACGATCCAGTAGACAAGGAATTTTTTAATTCGAAATCCCTGCGACCTTATGAAAGCAACAGCCTTCAGGACTCCAAGATTGATAACTCCAATAGTAATTGCATAGAGGAAACTACCACTTCGCCACCCAACAGCTCTGAAAATCAATCAAAGGAATCCATCAAAGATTCGAAAGTGAATAGCAACAGTGATGAACTAACTGACGAACTACGACTGGATTCGCCATCAAAATGCGACATTTCTGAAACTGAACTCTCCAAAAATTTACCACCTGGAATTGAGAAAGACTCGAGTTCTAGTTTTTCAGCAACACCTGTGATTCCAGGAAGAATTTCTGAACCATCCATTAGAGTTTTTAGGTCATCAATGAGTCCACTTGAGGTTAATGGAAATAGTTCTGGCTTAAATGAAGACATTTCTGTTAGAAGTCGTTATGGCAGGACTCATAAACCAAAACCTTTAACTGAAGGATTTCTAACAACTGATAAAAAAGTAGGTGCACTGTTGGGACACAGTCCACAGAGCAGCCCAAGGAAGAAAGATGGCCCCTTGAGACTTTCGTTGAAGAGCTACAAGAAAGCAAGTCCTTTGAAAATAAGTCCTGGAGAAAAACTGAAGGCAGCACTGGAGAGCATTAAGAAGAATATGACTATTAGTGTAAAAACTACTACCCCTCACCAAGCATTGGGCAAAATCCATGTGGAGAAAGGAGGAACTCCTGTTAGAACTCCTAAATTATTGGATTCAGTTCCTGTTGAAATCAATATAACACCAAATTTAACTCTAAAGGCAGGTAGACCCAGAGGTAAACCTCTGTTGCCCACTGATGCAATTAAAAAAATATACACTTATGATTTACCATCTAAGAGACTTAGTAGGTCATTGAAGGTAGACCCCTCTCATCCAAAGACATCTGACCTAAAGGGTGACTCTCTTGCCAGGAAGCAGGTACACCAAAGAAGTGTAACTGATGCTGCAGTATTAAAGACCACCAATGACGAAAATAGTATTAATGTAGAAGCTGAAATAGGGAAAACAAAAGAGGAAACATCTCAAAGTGATCCAGCGATACCTACTAATGGGGAAATGCCAATGAACATCAAACAGGAATTAGTTGAAGAAGATGAAGAGGCCATGGCTGAGAAAGAAAGTGATTCTGGTGTTGAATCAAGTGCCACTGCTCCACCATCAGAACCTGAGGATGGAATCAAAGAAACAGATCCAGAAGTGTCTCCTTCATCTTCTGGTGAATGGATGGTGGGGGATTTGGTTTGGAGTCACATTAGAGGTCACCCATTTTGGCCCAGTATCATTGTACATGAACCAGAACAAGGAATTTACATCAAAAGTCAGTGTGAGTACACTTGAATCTTTAAACTCTGTTGTAATTAATGTTTTGGTAGCTCAGCCTTTTGCACTGTGATAAACTTTTATTTCTAGTTATGATTGGGTGGAAGTACCTAACAAAATGTTTACCATTTTCAGATATTGGTAAATGTAAGATGAGCCACTTTCATGTCCGCTTCTTTGGTGATAATGCAAGAAGAAGCTGGATAAGGAGCAAGCAGATAATCAGCTTCAGTGGGTCAAAAGATTACTTGAAGTTAATTGAAGAGCATCCTGTAAGTTAATTGTTTATATTTGTGTTTTGGTTTGTTTTCTTAGTTTCATTAGGCATTGGCAGTACTGAGTTTCCTGTGACCATAAATGCCTGTTTGTCCAGAAAAAATTAAGTCTCTCTGCCCTTCTTAAAAATATCCCTGAAATAATCCTTTTTCTCCCCATTGAAAAAAATAGTAATGTAAAATATTTTTTTAAATATGAAATTTATTTTATTTAACTTTCCTTTGTTGCAATTATGGCTTTGTGTGCTTTTTTGTAATTATAGCTCTTGTTTTACAGAATAGAAAGAAAGACTTTGAGGTGTCATCAAGAAATATTCCCAAGTGGAAATTAGCTATTGTGGAAGCAGAAGAACTGATGGACTTGGGGCGGTAAGTAAGGAGTAGAGATTATTTGTTTAGTGTGAATGCAAGCATTGACTGAATTATTTTTGTGTGTGGAATTTAGTGAATTCTTGTGCTCTGTAATTTAAAAGTATGAATTTGAATATTTCAGTGCTGAGCGATTAGAAATATTTTCAAGCAAATACTCGGATGCCCTAAAGGAGGAGAACAAGGTTGAAGAAAAATTTGAACGCTCCAAAAGCTCCACCCCCAGAGTAGTGGCTAGGAAGAATAGGAAAAGACCAAGGCCAGTTAGCATATCACCAAGCTCCTCTGAGAGTGAAAGTCCCCAGAAAGATGGTGGAAAGTCCAAAGAACAAGTGAAAAGTAGTAGATTCAGGATAAAGAGCAGGAAGATCAAGCCAATGACCCCTTTCGATGCTTTTACTGACAAGCATCGTGAGCGCGTTGTGGATGAATTCCCAGACCTGGAGCGTGATGGCATAGAGGCAGTTTTGCAGCAGCGTTGGGAGATGCTGGATGACTCTGTCAAATCCCGTTATGAGATCCACACCAATCAGGGTAGCCAAGAAAGTGATAAAGTCAGTGACGATGATGATGAAGCAATGCTGGAAGCAGAGATGACCGAGAGTGTGACAAGTAAGGATGAGAACTTACCAAAGAGTGAAGTAAAGCTGAAGAATCGGAAGTCAATAAGCAGAGTTGACCTTGCATCCAAGCGTAAGGGACTATTTCGAGGCATGAAACCTGATAAGGTTTGTATCCAGTGTGAGGAACCTGGAGGTGAGGTGTTGAAGTGTCGGGGACCTTGCTTTCGCTTCTTTCATTCCAAATGTGCCCCTCAGGGCAGTAAAGGCACAGGTGGAAGTGATGAGTTCAGGTGTGGGAACTGTGTCAAAGGAGAAATGGCACCATGCAATTCCTGTTGGAAAAAGGAGGTGAGTTTGAAATATTATATAATTTTTTTATTTCTATTTCTTTGAAAAGTAGTCATAGAGGCGGACTGCAAGGCATCCTCAACTATAAATTATCATAACCTGCTATTATTACAAATATTCTATTAAAATATTATCGGATTCCTTTTATGTTTTTGTAAATGTATTTTTTATGTCAATGCCTTAATCTAATATGAGGAAAAAGGCTAAGAGCCATACACTGAACATGCTTTCATTGATTTTACCAAGACACTTTTCAGTAACTGATAACACAAAAACAGTTATTGAGAGGTGTTGTGGTAGCTTTAAAATTTAAACTTTCCTGAAACCACTTCATTATTTATTAATGCATAACAAAAACTACCAAGTTATGCAATATTATGGTGCCAGAGAAGATATTGCTATAAAAATTATTGGTATGTCAAACAAGCAGTTCAGTAGTCAATATTCTGGTAGAAAATTCAAATAAGATATTGTCAATTCAATGGCTTTTGTAAGTGAAATTTATTAATCTTTGTTCTCAGGATGATGAGAAGAAGGAAGGAGAAAGAAAGAGATGCAATCAGCATGGATGTGGTCGTTGTTATCATGAAGAATGTCTTACTGAATGGCCACAGTCATGGTGGTCCAGGCAAACTTTCACATGTCCTTCACATTGTTGCCACACATGTGCTTCTGATGACCCAAGGGATGCTCGCATGCACACATCTCAAGCAGAGAAGCTGGTCCGTTGCATCCGCTGTCCAGCAACATACCACTCAGGTAACCCTGGAAGAAACTCAGGAGATGAGAACATGTATGACTTTGCTCAGTAAAATCCTCATTTGCCCCCATGTTACAGACCAGCCCTGCTAGCCAGTCTAATATATGCAAAGTTTCAGTGAATTAATAAAAATTATATTGTAACGAGTTTGTTTATCATAATATCAATTGTAGTTTTCGGAATAATTAAAAAAAATAATGCAAGGTTTCCTTCATTATTTTACTGCATTCTGGTGGTTGATTATTATGCTTAACCTCTTTACAAAATGTCTTGACATGCTGAGGATTGCTCGAAGGAAGACATGTTTGCCCTTGCTTATGCCAACCAGAAATATTAGTCTACTTTAGAAATTAATTTCATTGTTCAGATGTGGACATACCTCTGTGCATAACATATTTGAATTTCTGAATGGGGTGGTACTTTTACCTGTTAATGCAAGTATTTAGGTAACTTCCATTGTTTGAAATAGAAATTTTCTGTTGCTCACGTGAATTTTTTTTAACTTTTTAGCACTGCTATGTAGAAATTCAAAGTAAAACTCTGGTGTGTGACAAAAAAATTAATTTATACCTCAATAAAACCACATTTCCAACTTGGTAACAAATTTGTCCATTTGGTGGTTTTGAAATAAAAAGGGAAGTGGTGTGAGTAGAGGCAGCATTTTAATTTTTCATTGGATCTATAATGGATTGGATTTTTTATTTTCACTGGATCCATTTTGAAATTTTATCTATGACATTAGTGCATTGTTTATTGTACAGCAATATTTTCTCAAATTCCCATGCTTCGTGGTAATTTACATTATGTTCAAGGGGTTGTTTATGGTGTGACTATATCTAGGTTAGTATATAACCTAAGGTGTATTGAGTGGCAACGAATTTTTGAAGACTGAAAGAGGAGAGAATATGGGGTAAGAAAGGTAGTGTGTGGAAAAGATTAGGTATGTTGGGCAGAAAAAAGGGGGATGGAAAGAATACAGAGCTGAAGAATGACTTATTGTAGAGTAGTGAATTAAAATGTTAGTGCTATTGTGGCAGTGGTGCCTATTCTAATCGATAGGGTACCATTAATGATGTCTAGGCTAAGCAATAGTCTGCAGTTATATTTTCAAAGAAATCAATGGACAAGCATAGCTTATTTTTGTCGTAATGAAATTTGTAAATTCTTTCAGATTCCTTTTCCATAAGTCAGTCTTGACAGCAGTATTTTATCTGATTTACCTATATTGTTTGTTTGTTTTTTAAATTACCTTGAATATTCTCGTCAGTTAAGTAATACTCAGCAGTAGCATAATTTTAGTCTGATGCTTACATTAGGTCATAAGTTGCGGTTAGGGTAAATTGTATCGCCATTAAACTTCATTGTGTGTACATATTTTAAGAGTTTTGTGTATCTTTTTTACATTGCAGGAGACTTTTGCCTTCCAGCAGGATGTGAAATTTTAACTGGATCCCATATAATTTGCCAGAGGCACTACAAAGCCTCCAAAAAAGGAGCTTTCCACATGAATACTTCATGGTGCTTCATTTGTTCCATGGGGGGATCCTTAATTTGTTGTGATCGATGCCCTTCCTCTTTTCATCCACAATGTCTTAATATCACTGCTCCAGAAGGCTCATATATTTGTGAAGATTGTGACTCAGCCCGATACCCATTATATGGAGAGGTTGTTTGGGTGAAGCTTGGCAGGTAAGGAAGGTTTCTTAGGTATTCATTATTAATTTTGCAACTTTTGCTTTGTAGTTGCAAAAGAAGTGTTCATGCTCAACTATTAACCAATAATCCAATGGCATCAAATCTTCACATGCATGTATACATTGAAGAATGGTTGCTGCAAACCCAAAGTTTTTTGGTACATAATATAAATAATTGAGGACTGGCTATATCAAATAAAATATTCTGAGAAGTTAGTGTTTAAAAAATCAAGTCAGAATGCTTGAAACATACTTCAACTCTTGACTTCGGAATATAATCGCCATCTGGAACTATGCACCCCTGTTTGCAATGAAGACTTTTATATTATGATATCCATGCTCTTTACAGGGAATGGTATGTTTCCAATTATATTGTCTTGGAAACACATTGATCATCAAGAATAGGTAAGATCAGAAAATGGAAATCTATAGAATTCAATAGTAATGTTGCACAGGAACATGTTATTTCCAGGCTCATTTAAAATATCTGAAAATAAATATTTATGAGTTACTTAAGTTTATTCATCATTGTTTGGTCCATATAGCAAAGCAAAATAAATAAATATCTATAAGATTACACTAACATTCAGCTAAGAAATTCTGGAATACTTTTGTCTAAATATTATAGAGCTAATGTAAGTACAATATCTATTAAGTAATGTACACTAATCTTTTCCCTAATCCAAGTAAGCCATGTAGCTTTTTAAAGCTTCTAGCTGCTTTGCATTTCTTTAAATGAGCTAACATCTTTGCAGTGTGTAGGGCACTAAATGGGCATTTAGTTCCATGAAATAGATTAGGCTTGCCAGCAAAGGGAAACATATCTCTGAAAAATACAAATATAATGTTTTAAGACTTCAAAATTTAAGTAGCTCAATTACTGTTACATTTAAAACTAAATCTCCTTATCTGAAGCTTTTGCTGATTAATCTTAATTATTAAGTTTTGTTCATCATTGTTTGTTTGAAGATCATTTTTGTTTGTGTAGTACATACCAGTACTCTAAATGTAACTAATTTTACAGAGCAGTGTTGAACCACATTACCTGTAACCACAAGTGGTGAGTTGGTCATGAAAGTGCAAAAACATTAAATTTACTCATGCTGCCATTGCTCTAGCAAGTACCCCATTAATGCCAAGAGAACATTTCTTCTAGCAATTGTCCTCAAATTTTAATATGTTTCTCCACTAATGTATGTTATACAATAATTGGTTTTAAAATTATTATTAATGTAGTAAAATGTTTTTCTTTTGCTGACCACTCAAGTTTTTACTGGGCAGTTAACATTTCATTTATTTTGGCATATTGAAATATGTTATATTTAGAGTATTTTGATATTTTTTGCTAAATGGACCAAAAACTTTTAAAACAGAAATGTAATCGAGAAGTAAATTCAAACAAGTTTTAAAAAATTTATGAAACTTCTGTAATACATATTATGTTGCTAAAATATGTATTTTAAAATTTTCTTTCAATGCTATGTTAAGTATTAATCATGAATTGCTTTGTAACACACTGTGTGAAGTGCACTCTAGCACTTAGAACATAAGTAAATAGTCCTGTTTCCATCCATCTTACATTTTTCATGCTTGTAGTTATAACTAACAATATTGTCAGTACAGTCACTGTGTAAATCTACCATGGTTGGGTGGTGATGTCATTTCCTTGGAATCTTAATAGCCTGAAAATACTGGACTTTTCCTTCCCTGAACTATATACCCTTCCCTCTGAAACTCAAGAGGTATATTGTACCCCAGTACTCTGTGCCTGTGCAGTAGTCTTGAGTACTTGATGGGACTAATCCTCACACAAAAAAATGTCCACCACAAAGTTTTTGTCCTATTATATGATCGGTACTTGGCAACTTGGTGGTACTTGATTGTGCATTCCTATGCCATCCAAATTCTCGTTTTACTCTGATACAATGATTGGCATAGGGAGAGATATTCTTTTCATTTGGAAAATTACACCTGTTATGACTCATTGGAACTGGTGGTCATCCCAGTAATAACACCATTGATATTCCAGCTTACTATCGGCTATTATCCATTTGAGACACCCAATTTCATTCTGTTTTTTTTACTATTTTACTAAAAAGATTATTGGTCAGTCAACCGGTATTAACATTTGGCCCTATTTTTTGAACTTTTGTAATAAAATATTTGACAGATTTCAGTGATGAAAAACTTGTCAAAACTCAGTTTTATTCCCAGATATACTCCCAGTTATCACAATAACCAAGAATAACATTGTGCCTCACCAACAATATCTGTTTTAGGTAGGTCTGTGTGGGACCCAGATTGTGACTCTACATGAAAAAATTCCTGAGGGATCTGCAGATTCGTAATTAAATACCTTATGGGTTTCCCAAAAATGAATTGCTAGCAGACCATATTATGTCATTGACTCATCAGTGGAATTAATTTCTTCAGGAACTACTGATTTGAAATTTTTGTTGATTTATCAAAATATGGTCCAATTTATACAATCCATCAGTCTTAGTTTATAAAGTAAATAGTTTCAAATCTATTCCTGGTAATGATATGTTAAACATTTTTTAGCCTTCTAGCATTATCAAAACTCCAATATAGTTTCATATCACATAAGGAAAGGTATCTTGACAAAAGCAAAATATCTACAATAGAATGCCTCTCTATTTACACTCAAATTGTGGCATCCCTTCAAACCATATGTACACAAATTGATGAAGTAATGCAAAGGTATTATTTGGACTAGAGAACACAGAAAATGGATCAAGAGTATTATTCATAGACTACCTAAATAAGGCTTCTTCTGTGAACCAAAACACCAATTCAAAATGGAGGGAAATACAAGTATGTTCTTAGGATAAATATTTTAAGGACAGTCTTTAGTTGTTGCACAATCAGCTTTCCTTGTCTTTATTGAAAATTGAGGCATATTTCTGTTTGACATAGAGGGTCTAATGACATTATCCTCTTAATCAGTATTGTAAGATACCTCGGTAACTGCTCACACTGTCGGATTTGCCCAAGTTAAATGTGTTGGGCCATTCTTCAACTCACTGTTTGACGAATCAGTATCTTCATAGGTCACAACTTCCAGTCCTTCCAAAGGAGGTGTTATATATAATATAATCCTCTTCTGTCCTATTTCCTTGTCCATTTCATTGGCATTTTCCACTAGATCAATGTGTTTGTTCTTAGGGAACATATTTGGAGTTCATATTGGCAGACCTGAAATGTAAAAAATGTAGTGACTCTAACTTGTGAACTCGTATTCATATTTTTTATTTGCATTTATATCAGAATATACAGTATCTGTGTCAATTATCTCTTCTTTGAAACTTGAGATTATTCAGCATTAGAGACTTTATGACCAGTGGCAACTTCAGTGACCAGTAAAGGTCACTGAAGTGCAGCTTGTGAATAAAAAACACACTGAATAGTAGAAAGCACTTAATGGCATGATATTTCTAATAGTTTTGGCAAATTTATGCCTCAAAATCACCTCAAAACATCAAAATCCACCTGTAGAATAAAATTGAACACACTGATGACAAGCACAAAAATGACCAGTAGTAAAAAAAGTACATATTTTTATTTTGGGAACCTATAGGTATTATGGTAAGGTAAATTCCATAGCCCTTGTTGAAAATGAAAGGTTAAAGACCCTAAATACTCTAAAAGTGGGGGGAAATGACTACCTGAGGAATGCATTTTTTTGAATGACTAAAAGGTTGCCCACTAAAGTTGCTACTGGGCATTGATGGATTAGATACTGAATGTTTCATTTTTTCGTGGAGCAATAAATTTTCACTCATTTGCCTCGCCTGTGGCTACCTTGAAGAATAGGTTTCCTGTCCATGGCATTAAGTATCCCTTTTGTCTCTCATGCAGTGCTTCCATCAAAAATAGTTTCATCTATGATATTTGTTAGTGTTCATCTCAGCAGTGCTCACATGTATCATGCAATTAACATCTCAAAAATTCTATTCTATTGAAAAATGTGTATTCAAGATGATATGCCTGTTAAAGCAATAAACAGCTATCTAAGAAAACACTTAGACTTATTAAACTGGCTGTTGTTTATTCCATTAGCCTATGACCAGAGTTCCAAGTATGTAATGGCATCCAGCTAACTTTTCTGCTTAAGCATATAATAGAAACTTGTTCTTTGCAAGTATAAGACATTGCATCACTCCAAATGGATACTGTAAATACATCTTTTTGAAAAAAATCATAAAAATGTAATTCTTAGTAGGCAAAATAATCCCCATAAGTATAAATTGTCAAACTGGTGTCTGCCTTCTTATAAAAGTCCTATCCAAGTTTCTTTCTGGTGTTCTTAAGGCATTTGGCCATACAATTGTTAACTTCTATGGTATCCTGTACCTTTTTCTTGAGCGCAGAGAAAGCGTCTTCATAATATCTCCTACAAATTAAGGGTTCTCTATCACCTCTTCAGTCTTTTTTACAAGCAGTATAGAAGGGTATTCCTAGGATCATTAGCAACTTTGTTCCAATAATTGTTTGCAAAAAGTTCTGGAAAAGACTTCTAATAAATATTGTTGAATCCTCTGGCATTTGATATATTCTGTTAACTTTCATGGTGAAATTTTTCCATCCGTCTCATGTTGAAAGCAATTTGCATAAGGCATCAAGTCTTATGTTTTTATATGACATCCTCCACAGTTATTGATGACTTTCCTCATTTTTTATGCTCTGAACAGGTATCGCTGGTGGCCAGCTAAAATTCTGTATCCAATTGAGATTCCAGACAATGTCCAATCTCTTTCTCATTCTTTGGGTGAATTTGCAGTGCGTTTCTTTGGCTCCCATGATCACTACTGGGTCAATAATGGACGAGCTTTTCTGTATCAAGATGGTGTAAGTATTAAAGCTGTTTATTTTCTGTAATGAGCATATGTAGCATATTTTTAATATTACTCTACCAAGTTCACAGCTCCTCTTCATTTATCATCTGCCTCTCTTGTCCTTTTAACCAACATTGCCTCCTAGCTATGGTTTTCATTTTAAATCAAAAATATTTTTTTAAATCCTCCCCTGCTACTGTGCCTCTTTTATATTTTTGCCTCTCATTATGGACTTGGGAACATTGGGTCATCGCTTAATTCATAATTAATATCTCTTTTTATTTGAGTATTTTTATTTGTATATTTAAACCATTACAGGCCCTCTGTTTCTAATATATATTGTAGGGCTTAAAATCTGTTCAACATTTAGCTACTTATTGTGAGGTGGTGTGAATTGAAAAATAAGGCTTGAATTCAAAACTTTTCTCAAACATAAAAGTTAATGTGCCAACCTTTTTACTCCTGGGAAAGTGCTGGATGTCATGAGGAATAAAAGAGTTTTTCTTTCACTTGTGTCCATGTGGTTTTTTTCAGATAGAATATATTTCTATGAGTATTTTTCATCCAAATAGCCCATTTCCACTTGCTTTTGGATGTTAATCTTTATTATTTCTTGCATTTAAGGATTCTGCCAAGACAGCTACACCAAAATCTGGGACTGATGCACTGTTTGCCAGGGCACTGGCTGAAGCATCAATTTCTTACAAAGAGCATGCAAAGAGGAAGGCCGATTGGGAAGCAGTCAACTTAGCTGGACGAAACAATAGCTCTAAGCCTCCCCGATTCGTTAGGATCAAAACAAATAAGCCAGTCGGAGATGTCAAGCCATTTGAAAGTGTTCATTCCAGCTACACCCCTTGTGATTGTGATCCCAAGACTGAAAAGCCATGCAGCCAGGAACCCAATTGTCTTAACAGGTTAGGATTGTCATTAACTAAAGTCATTTAGTGTGGTAGTTAAGAGTTCATTAGATTTTTCAGAGTTTAGGATTTTCTCTTTCGTCATTTTTTATATTTTGTTTGTGATGAAGGCCCTTTTATATTGGGACAGTGTTAAAACTGCAAAACAATTGCTTTATTTTTGTGTAATTAGAACCTGCTGTAGTGATAGATTGGATTCAAGTAGTCATAGTATCTTATTTACAGGGTTTTGGAATCCAAAAGTAATTAGTCTCATCTAAAACTGTAGCAATTTAATAGGTATCTCTAAAGTCTCTGTTAATTATTTGCCTAATCTCTTAATCATGAGTCTCTGATATGATTTGCAAAAGAAAATTTCAGTGATGCGGGATCAGTCTGAAGTCTTGAACATTAAGTTACACGGTTAATTCGTTCTGAAAATTTCCGTGCAAGTAGAAAACCCGTATGTCGAAAATTCCTCGAATGTCATTCACTGGGTCAAGTACCATACAT
>LYUA01002124.1:284883-296153 GCA_002093875.1 Calopteryx splendens | reverse complement strand
GACCAGATATTCAACTAACTGAATATGCTTGACTTGCCCGGCATTTTTGTATTCCTACGTATTTCAATACATGACGTCATTTTTGTCCAACCGTATATCTGTGGAATCGTGTAACTCAAAATCGTGTAAGTCAGGGACTTGCTGCAATTAACTCCAACTCCCTGAGAAAAAAGTACTAACTCTGGAGTCCCTTGTTCTCTGCGCCCTGGGATATATTTATTTCATTTAATGTCAATTGGATGCTCACATGCTCTCTATCTAATTTCTAAATCATGGATTTGATCAGAATCATGGAGTGGAGAAAAATAGTGCCTATTTGAGCACTTAAGAAATTGTTGAACATCTGTGGCAACTCCTTTCTATCTTATTGCTATCAATACTTCTCTCATCTTATTATTAATTTAGTGGATTGTAATGTTCATCATAAATCGACATTTTCTTTGGTCCAAAGTATTTGAAAATTATGAACACGTCACATGGTGAGTGGTCAGTACTCTTTGGTATAAGTTTTTGCTAAATTGCTATTTTTTGACTGCTCCCTTCCCCCTCCCCCCCTCAAACATTTTTTTGTAATTCTTTAGCTGTAAACTATCTTTAAGAAGAAACTGTGGTGAGGATCCTGTAAAATAGTTTTAAAATGCATGTATAGGTAAATAATAGATAAGCATTTAAATGTAAAATCAAGCACTGATTTAAGAGCTATACGTCTTTGGTTAGAATGCAAATTGTCTTTGATTTTATTTTTTGCTAACTTTAAAAAAGAAAATGTCACATTTTTTCAAAAATATTTTTGAGGGACTTTTTTAATACTAAAAAGAGATAGATTCATAAGTAGAATGCTCAAAATAATGTTTAAAGCCATGAAATTCACACAAGTCAAAAACCCTATATAGTTCACTCACTGTCCTCATTGAATGTGTGCATGCACC
Organism: Calopteryx splendens; assembly: GCA_002093875.1. NCBI lineage: Eukaryota > Metazoa > Arthropoda > Insecta > Odonata > Calopterygidae > Calopteryx > Calopteryx splendens. The sequence continues at coordinate 295,224 of LYUA01002124.1, read as the reverse complement.
ACCAAGACATGCAAGCAAAAAAGTAGTGCGAGTGATGAATTTTAGTTCTGTTGGGAGCTCTGGGTATTTTGAAATGAGAGTTTACAGCCTAATTAACCCAAGATGATGAGTTCACTGGGATGGGAAAGTGCATGCGAGCCTTCGTGAAACTCCTTAACCAATATCTGTGAATCTGTTGATAAAAACTGTCCAAGTTAATTGTGAAATAATGATTTTTTTTATTTATAGTGCATCCTGTAGTAATTCAGAGATTTATTCATGAAATGTGAAAGAGTGAGTGTCATTTACCCTCTCTTCCATTACAGGATGCTGATGGTGGAATGTGTTCCTGGTCTTTGCCGTGCGGGGGATCGTTGTGGCAATCAGCGGTTCCAAAAGCGGCAGTATCCACCCCTCAACACATGCCGTACTGAGGGCCGTGGTTGGGGATTACAGACTTTAGCAGATATTTCACAGGGTGACTTTGTGGTGGAATATGTTGGAGAAATGATCAATGAAGCAGAATGTCACAGGCGCATAGAACGCATGCATCGTCTCAAGGATGAAAACTATTACTTTTTAACCATTGACAAGGATCATATCCTGGATGCAGGACCAAAAGGAAATTTGTCCAGGTCAGTACTGAAATGCTCCATTCTTCATGATGGTTTTTATTCTTAGGGTGGTATGAGATTGTAAAGTTGGAAGATACTTGTGTTACAGTTTCAGAAATGTCCTTCAGATACAATGAAACGGGATGTTTTATTTCTTGTTCCAGTAATGAATAGTAGCTAGTAGCTATTATTTTCCATCATTTTTTCATATTTATGAGTCAGGCAAATCATGAATTTCTAAACTCCTCACCAATAGTTGATCAGAGGCTTTAAATGGAATAGAATGGAAGGTTATTTTCACTTATAATAACCATTTAATTGTAGTTGTGTTACCTATAACATATTTCAAGTCCATGGGCAAGTTATGACTTAGCAAATCATTCACAACTAGTTGAACATGAGCTGTGATCATATTTGGATGAGAATTTATGAGACTCTTCCTAAATCAAGCCCTTTGCCTCTACTGTTCTATGTCTCAGGCATCTCAATGTGGAAGGAAGCCATAGCTGAAAATGAAATAAAATTGCACTTTTCCAATTGATGATTAAAACATTTAATGCAGCATGCATTTCAGCATTACAAAGCCATCTTCAGTTACTAATAAGTGTATGATGCAAAAGCCATTAACAGTTATGAGCACCTGATGATGGCTTTGTAAAGTTGAAACGCTTAACGTTTTTATTTCTGAATTAGAAAAATGCTGTTTTATTTATTTCCTAGTTACCCCTTGCTAAGTTGTCACATTAAATATGTGATAAGTCAGATGTGTTTTTTTCTTAAGTTCTCTTACAAAAATTACTATGGTAGTGTTGGTTAAAGGAGGCCAAATAAAAAAGGAATAAAATCTAGCTTTTATTTTTGGTAGTACTTTGTTTCAAATGTAAAAATGGGTAACTTTCACAGTGTCCGTTACATTTATGGCAAAGTTCTGTCAATGGTTTTCATTTTATAGGTGTTACCTAATTTGAAAATTATAAGAAGAGGGATTCTAGCGTGGATAAATATTTCCATTTTGTTCTAAGTGCAAAGTTCAATGGGCTATTTCATATTTAAAGGTCAATCAATGTTGGGCCATTGTATTTGGTGATACTACTTAAGCAATTTCCTGTTGAAGGCAACAAAATAGGGAAAAAGTTTATTTTGAATTTATAGTAACATTTTTTTAGTTTCTTTTCATTGGATTTGTCCTTTTAGCAGAATATATATAAAATAATGTGCATTTTTATAATTAATAAATAAGCTATATTTTAGCCCTTGTGGGCATCACTTTATTTTTATGCATGCAAGAAATATAATTTTGGGTTTAAATTGTTTGGATAGATGACTCCTACACTACTCTGGAAGATTTCTTTATTTTCTGATTACGTTACTAACGGTATAGTTAAACTTATACCATGGCAAAATGATAACAGCAACCAAGCAGCGGCCACCCTTTTCATCTAATTTACTAAGAAACTAATTTTATCCCCAATATGCAAGTTTGGGTGACTGTGCATCATAAAACTTTTTAAAAGAAGATCATAACATTACAGAATGATAGAAGTGGTTTTAGCTCTCAAATATAATGTGTGCATGTAACTATATTGGTAATTTACTAATGTCCTCACTTTCAGATTTATGAATCACTCCTGTAATCCAAACTGTGAAACTCAGAAATGGACAGTAGGCGGTGAAACTCGTGTGGGTTTATTTGCACTCTGTGACATTCCAGCAAGGACTGAATTGACTTTCAATTACAATCTTCAAGTTATAGGAACTGACCGCAGATCTTGCCTTTGTGGAGCTTCTAATTGTGTGAGATTTATTGGTGCAAAATCTAAGGTTAGTTTCTGCTGCAATTGATATTCTACTGTGTACTGATTATCTGGATAAATGTGTACTGATTATCTGGAGTGCTTTGGGTCAAAGTCTTTTTTGTATTTTGAACATTTACCTAGCAAAAATGATTTTCCACTCGTGTCTGTCAAAGGTTCCATATACCATTCATTGTCTGTTAGAATGGAGAATTTTTCCTAAAAAAAAGACTCCCTGTAATCGGGTAAGACATTTTCAGTCTATGCTCTAGTTTGTCAATAGATGGTGAGGTAATAACATTTCCTAATTTCCACATTAAATTCTTAAATCTTACAACTCAAGTTTCAACTTAGAAAGTCATCTTCAGGTGAAGGGTAGAGCTTTAGTCTTTTACATTTTTTTAATGAAAGAATTTCATAGCAATTTCAGTGTTTTTGGCTTCGCATGAACTGGTTTCACAAAGTTTTTTCTAAAATTACCCACTTGGTATGCCATTTTATAAAATAAAAGTTTATCAGACTCTTGTTATCAGCTCATTTTAATCCTGAAGAGAATAGAGGACAGATTGGCCAGAATCTCCTGTGTATGCATGTACTAATAGAAGTAGACTTTAATGTGTAATTACTCTGCAATTGTCCAAGAATGCATTAATTATAAACTGCCCTCAAGCAAATAAAAGCCCTCAATCTTGCTGTTATCAAAATATTGAGCAACTTTCCTGGGAAATTGTTTTTGCAATACTTTTTTTTTTAATTTCATTGGCTGTAATGTTAAGATTTCATAGTATGTTAATGGAGTCATTATTCTGTTTTTTCTTTGACCAGAGTGACCAGGAGGAAAATAATTCTGAAACCACTCCTTTGTTGTCTACAAAAAAGACTAAGGCAAATGGGAAAACTCCCAAGAAGCCAGAAAAATCTACCAAAATTCTTTCAAATGTATGTATCACATGTGGACATGGGGGTGAATTGGTATACTGTTCTGTGAAGAGTTGTGGCAAGGGTTATCATTCTTCATGTATGGAATCAATTGCAGAACCTAAAGGTAAGTTTCAATTAGCTTTCCCAGAAAGTTGAACCGAAATGTTGATTGCTATATTTGTTAGGGAGGGTGTATATATTGTCAGGGTAGCACAAGAGATATTGACCTTGTCCATTCTTTGGAGTCTTTAGACTAAAATTTTCAACTGTTCCAAGGTGTCAAGCTGAGGTCCCTTTTTTCCCAATGTAAAATTTGCGGTTTGAAGTCATGATTATATTGTTCTTCTAAGAGATGTTCATTTAAGAGTGATGTGTGGTTCTTGACTGAGGCATGCTTGGTTTCTTTGATTCTCGATTTGAATTTCCTCCCCATCTCTCCTATGTTTGCTGCATTGCAATTGTTATTGCAATTGTGAAGTTAATGTTATAAATCTCACATTGATGGTGGCAGGAATTTATTGTCTTTTTAAAACAGATCATTAATTATTTACATTTTATTACAAAATACCACTCTTTATTTTATTTCTAGATAAATATCATTATACTTTTAAAGAAATATTACCTAGGAATGGAAATTCACCATTGTGGTGTGGGAGCATTATAAAATAGCTGCTATGGCTAGCTGAATCTGTTTCCTCTTGTGCGAGGTGTTTTTTAACTAAGTATCGTTTTGAAATTTAAAAAAAAAAAGTTATAATTTTCTTAACAATTTTATTTTTATATGAAAGCCTGTACTTTAATCTACTTTTCTACATAACTTCGACTAATACTAAGGCTAATATTAAAGACTAATATTTTAGAACCTACTTTTCTACATAACTTCGACTAATACTAAGGCTAATATTAAAGACTAATATTTTAGAACCAGCTTTTGAATTTTGAATGAGCTCTTAGAAATCTGCCACCTGATTTGACAACCATTTCAATACGGTGGTTTTGACCTCATTGTCATCGTAGCGCTGACCACCCAGATACATCTTTTAATGCAAAATTAGGTGGTAGTTACTGGGCACTAGATCGGGACTGTATGAAAAAATCATCACCTTCCCTACTGTACAGCTCAAGGAAACTCAATACACTGGCTGTTTGCGTTTGTTTTTGTGCACCTCAGTCAACATTTTCGGTTCCAGCGTGAGCACAACTTTTGATAATTTAAACGTTTGATCACAATTTCATACAGAACACTTCTTAACATGTGAGGAAACTCATCAGATAACGACGAAATCATCTGTTTTCTTTCACTTTTTTGTCAACTTTCTGCACCAAATCTTTAGCAATCGCCCACTTTGTTCTTCATCATGAACATTCGTGCGGTCATCTCTAAAAGCTGTAACCCATTTCCGTACCATTCCATCACTCATAATGTTTTCTCCGTAAACTTCACTGATCTGATAATGAGTTTCAGCCACTCACTCACGCCTTTAGTACTATGAAAACGAATCACAGCGCGTATTTCATAGTCTGCTGGATTCTCAATCGGCGGATGCATTTTAAATTCAAACAAACGTAAACATGGTCGAATGTTTCCGTAATACCATCTGTGGCTTCCTAACAGATTTAGATACACAGAACACAGCATGCATGCACCAAATGCCAACCGCAGCGGCCGAATTTCAAAACGGTACTTACTTAAAAAAACACACCTAGTGCGAAGTGTCCCTTCAGTTTCTGAAATTTCCATTTTTTATTGCAGTTTGTTTAGTTATTTCAAGCTCCTTTTGCTTAATATGGTCTGTCATTTGAATCTTAATTTATCTGTGTATCATGGAGTAGTATAGCTTTTTTGTGAATTGTGATGCCTGCAATAAAAATGTAACTTGATTGGCTTAGAACTGTTTCCTACAACTTGTGAAGTCCATTTCCCTTGTTTTAACAGTTTTAATTTAGTCGATAAAATTCAAAGAAGTATACCATGTATACAGACGTAAATATTTCAGAAGTGAAGTTTCCTCTTCCCTTCTGGAATATATATGCTTATTTGCTAAGTTTAATACTGTCGTTAAATTGTCCAACTGTCTTGATGGTCATGGCAAACACATGCAGCATCAACATACATAAAAACTTTTTTACCACAGGTTTTTCATAGGAAAGCAACTGTCTTTCAAAGTTGTCTATGTATATATCCACTATTGTCATTCAACATCATTGTCATCAAGTCTATTGCCATGTCATCTAGATGCCTGTAGTATTTTCCAGGGAAAAAATACAGTTTTGATGCATACACATCTAATTAAATGCACTAATCAGTGAATTAATTAGCCCCCCTTCTGTTGTTTGGAATGTGCACTAAGCATGTCCTCATATTGTCACTTGTTTTATGCCTCCTTGTTTAAAAAGAAAGTTTTAAAATCAAGGATTATACATATAAGGATTTGGTTGTAGCAATTCTCCAAACTACCCATTTACCTACCATTCTCTTCATAGGTCCTTATGTCTTCCATCACCTTTTTCTTGTATGTAGTTCATTTTGGTCTTCCATAAACTATTGTGCCTCAGTGTGTCCAGTTAGGTAGTGTATTATTATAATTGGCCTCCTCCTAATTGTTCCTTGTAATTGTCCACTAGTTGTTTCTTCTGATAGGAAGACATCTTCATCTGAGCTATTCTCCTTACTACGTACCTCCATCTTGATTCTTCCATCACTGGTGGTGGAAGAAGCAAAGTTACAGCTATTCCTTATGAAAGTTTAAGTGGTTGATGCTAGTACTAGTTTATAAGCCAGACGCTTATAAATGATTGGCGCAGTTAAGTCATTAGTAAATATTAGATACACTTATTTAAAATAATAACAACTTGTTCACATATTTGTTTGTTGCCCGAGGAATGAATCTAAAACGTTATTAAAGCTTAAATCCCTGCAAATAACTTTATTTTTGTTTCTCATATCACCCATGTTACAATCTAAATATCCTTAAATCCAAATTTTAATTTCTCCTGTGCAATTTATGTATTAAATATAAAATGATTGCTAATCCGAGTTCAATTGAAGATTATGTGAACAAACTGTTCAAGTGCCAAGAGTAATGATAATTTTATTAGAAGATCGTAAAAAATATGATTAAAGTATAACCCTTCTGCTTAGTTTTTTAAATTAAAGCATTACACTTATGCTAACTCGATAGCTCTTTATTGCATGGAAGTTAAACTTATAAAAAATATATCAGGCATTTTGTAATCTTACAGATACAGGATTTTAGTTTCTTGTATGTAGATACAAAGACTTGGCAAAAAAAATTGAGCCTCGCCATTTTAATGCACTGTCATAAAGTTCTGGTCAAATTGTATTAAATATGTACTTCTCTCTTCCAGGAAAGTATACTTGCCCCCTTCATCTCTGCTTTGTATGCAATTCTAAGGCAACATCTCACTGTGGAGAATGTTCTAATTTATTCTGCCGGGAGCATGTGTATGAGAAAGTTTATTCAAAGCGAGGTATTGTGTGTTCGAATCACGTGAAAAAAGAAGTCATCACTGAAGAAGTTTTGGAAAATACAACAAGTGAGAAGAACTTGGAGGGAGCAATTAAAGGGAAACAAAGTGATGTAATTACTAAAGACAGCAAGGAAGATAAACCAAATAACGTAAATATCCCTAGACGGAGATCATCAGCGAAAGGCAGGTTATCACTGCCCAATGAAAGTTGACTTTTTTTCTAAAATTACCTGGCCAATGTATTTTTAGTCATGGTTACTATGTGGCTATTTCTATTTTTGAAAGGCTATGGAGTGATGTGTGTGCAAGATAGAATATCTTCAACTAGTGGGTAATTGATGTTTTTATGTTGTTAAGAATCATGGAATTTGCTTAAATTTTTAATTCAGCCTGTAATATACCGAAGGAAATTATATTTTGAAGGTTGCTGGCAATTATGAACACTGAATTTGTCAAGATGATTGTATTTTGGACAGGGCACTTCTCATTAATTACTGTACACTTTTATGATTGAATTATTCTGAATAGGATGATTTTCAGGTTGTCTGCACTTCCATCAAGAAATTACTGTTCATAAATTATGGAGTGGAGACCAGATGGAATGATTTTGTGTGTGTGAGATAAATGTTGTGACAATCAGTCTGTTTTTTTCCTATGCATGATTGGAACTTTTTAATGTTACATGTTGTTTTTTCTCATTTTTCATAATTTGGTGCTCATGTATTAGTATCAATTGTGCAACAGACATTTTTAATGAAACTTATTCATAAATTGTAAATATTAAGATCCAAGAATAGGTTTTCAAGCCATGTGTTAAAAAGCACATAAAAAGGGGCGGTAGTTAAATAATGCTTGATCAAGGTGAATGAATTTCTTGTGTATTTTGATTTCTACCTACCTACTCCTGATTATACCTTGTCCCATGCATATTATTTTTAATAATCGTGAAACAAATAAACTACTTAATTAAATAATGGATGTAATTTAGAACTGTTGGTTACTTGTGTCTATGACATGAATAGAAATATGTGGATAAGTGTAATTTTACTGATTAAAATTATTCCTTACATCATAAAATATCGATGTAGATTCTGATTAATTGGTGGTTTTCAGTTATTTTCATTAACATAATTGTGTTCCTTTTACTCTTTAAATGGTACTTTCCTATAACAGAATAGCATATACTATCAATTTATTTAGAAACTCCAAATGTAACTATTACATGCAACACATATGCCATTTGAAATTATATGAGGGTGACAGAGGGAGGAGAGGACTTAATCCTAATGTGGAGTGATTACCAATAATTAACCTCTTTGGAGGTTAAGAGGAAAGAAACATTGCAATTCCACATTCACAAATTTAATTATACGACGAATTTGTTAATGTGGAATTGCAGTGTTTCTTTCCTCAGAAACTCATGATGGAAAAATTCCACAAATTAACGCCTGAAACTATTAGTTTTAACCTCTTTGGACTTGATGAAAATTATTTGGATCTAGATTATGGTATAAGAGCGTTCCTTCTCTTAGCCCTTGTGAGTGCTATGTTTAGTTGCAATTTGTGGCAAAATTGCTCGAAAATTTGAGAAATGCTGAGTTAACAACTAATGGCTGTAAAATCATTTTTACTTATAATAAAATGAGATCAATACGAGAAAAAGTGTTCTCAAAATGTAGCTCAAGGCATAAAAAAAACAAAAATATAAGACCAATATTATTTAACAAACAACTTGTTTGGACTAAATAAAAATTATTTGGATCAAGACTATGGTATAAGAGCAGTCCTTTATCTTAGCCCTTGCTAGTGCTGTGTAGTTGTCACAATTTGTGCAACATTGCCCGAAAATTGAGAAATGCTGAGTTAACAAATGGCTGTAAAATCATTTTCATTTATAGTAAAATTTGATCAATATGAGAAAAAGTTTTTTCAAAATGTAACTCAGGGTATTTAAAAAAATATAAGACCATTAATATTTATGCTTATAGCCTTTAAAAAAGTATCTGGGAGCAATGGTGCCATTTATGGGTATTTCAACCAGCACATTACAGTTTAAGCAACCACATGAGTAATGCATTACCCAAATAGCTGTTCTCTTCCTGCATAATTATCTTGGATTGCATGCAGATATATAGCCATAGTGACTGGACACTTTTTCCAATCTAGATCCCTGCACTTTGAGAACTGTATAAAGGGAACTCTCACTCTATGCACTAGGTAAGTTTTTGCGTGACATATGGTTGGGACAAGCTGAACTGCCCAATGAGATTCGTGTTTGATTTTTTAAGACATATTTGGTCAAGCTGTTAGTTACGGTTGAAGTTTTGGAATGGCATTTAAGACCTGTCAATCTAAAATTGTCTATGAATCGCAAATTAGGCATGTATGTGGTATAAAGATTAAAGGAATTTAATGAAATGCAGTCAACTCAACCTCATGTAAGAAATTATGTTGCCGAGACTTATCAAAATTAATCAATCCTCAGAATGGTTTGATATAGCTCCTGCTGCTAATCTTCATGTATTCATTTTTGCTTTGTCTTTATAGCACGTTTCATGTACAGGAAACCAGGGGTGAATTGAGTAGTTAATTTTTATTTCACTATTCCAGAATGCAATGTTGGTATTCAACAAAAGGGTTCCACAGCAGCAAAAACATTTACCCACAGAACAATTACATTAAACTAGAAGTAATTTAAAATTATATATTGATGGAACCATTCACTCAAAGTAAAACATTTCACATAGCCCATTAAAAATGAGCATTAGTATGCCCCCTAAGTTTTTTTTACTAGCTCGATGATCTGATTTTATTAATTTAATGTTTAGGCGACGGCCTAGATATGTTGAAACACCAGTACCCATTAGATCACCAATTGTGAGCAAAATTTGGCCCAGAGAGATTGGATCTGTTACCCTCCACTGAGGTGCTGTTGTTCCATCTGCAAGTGGCAGTCAGGTAAAACTGGTTGGTACCCAAATCTTCTGTGGAAGACCCCCACACCAGAAATTTATTTTCTTAATGTATAAATTTTTCAGAAAAATTACAGATGCATCATATAATTAGAGGATTTGCTTGTTTTAATCTGTTGGCATGCCAAAATGAAGTGCGGGTCCTGGCCATATGTAATACCCCATATGGCCCTGGAATATTTGACATTCCCAACCAGTATTTTTTTCTAAGGTCTTATGACCTTTGAAAATCAAAAACACCACAGAGCCATCATCAGGTGCAAGACATAGAGACCAGAAAATTACCCGGAATATATAGCAATAGGGGGGAGGGGGAGAAAAAAGGGGGTGTTGAAAAATACTGAGAGGCAGGAGGAGGGAGTTGGTAGCAAAAGAGGTGGGGGGGGTGTGAGAGTAAGATGTAGACTGCAGATAGAAGGGTTAATGGAAGGGAAACTGGGAGGAGAGGGGAGGCAGTAGGGAAGGAGAGGCAAGGAAGTCAACCCTTTGGGAAAGGTATGGCAAGAAGGGGAGAATGGCTCACAAACACTTGGTCATTAAGAATAGAGTTTGAGCCATGCTGTACAATTT
>LYUA01002124.1:214799-227762 GCA_002093875.1 Calopteryx splendens | reverse complement strand
GTGATCAACACAATGAACATATTTGAAAAAAATATGCTTAAAACATGTTTAAACAAATTGTGCTACTAGGGAACATATTCACAATTCATATGTTTAGCTTTTCTGTCTTTGATTCTAATCACCATAGTTTGGCTTTTCTCTCCCAATGTCTTCCCCAAGGGCAACTCATCCACATTCCATACAACCAATGTAATGTCTTAAGCATGAGCTCATACTTAAGACATGATGGAAAATAATTGATGTCTACCCAGGGTAGCCATCAATTATTTTCCCTCCTAGTCAGAGTTCATTCATGGTTTCATGAAAAGCCAGATTAAATTGTATCACAGAAAGATAGACACCATTATGTGATAAAATATAATCTGCATGTTGCATCCCAGTTTTTATGTCCAAGGTTATACCTATAATTTCTTTGGTCCTCTAAATCCCCCTATGACACTGAGGCTCTTTCTTCTAATAATACCATTCAATGCTTGTGGAAGCTCTAAGAACAATATATGTTAGTCAATATTATATTCACAAATTTTTCCATGGACTAACTGATTACAAAGGTACAATCAGCTGTATTTCTTTCCAAATAATAACCACATTGATACTCATCAAGAAGTTCCTCGGCATAGATGTTGAGTCTCTTCTGTAGTAATAATAATAAACTTGTCTAGCATTAATAAACTTGTATAGTATATGTGCTAGGTAAGATCTTATAAGTGACATTTAATACTGTGATTCCCCTGTAGTTGATGCACTGCAGGTTATCTCCCTTCTTGAAAATAGGATTCCATTCCTCTGGCATTTTCCCTCTCTCTCAGAATTCACATATCAGTTGTGTAGGTCCCTAATTATATCTTTTCCACACTATATATGACTTAATCCTCTCCTGATGCTATCCCATACTGCTGTTGCTTCTTGTAAGGATGATTTAGCAACCTCTTTACCTTCCAACAACTTTAAGGTTTGGATACAATAGGTTGTGCTGTTGTGGATGATAAGGAAACATGGTACCTCCTCAATTATAACAATCCTAGTTGCTATTTTGACTCGGTATATTATTTAAAAAGGCAACTAAGGATTATATAATTTCATGCAGTCATTATGAATGGAATCCCTCTCATAACCACTAACAAGAATAGGTTAAACTGTTAGTTTTGGGTAAGCAGAGGGAAATAGTAAGTTATGGGGGTTGCCAAAAATTGTGATGGCTCTGTGACCAATTGAGGGCCACAGATCTCCAAGTATTAGAGTGATGGCATGGATTTAAGGCTAATCTGAAAACAACATTCTGGCATGATACTGCTCTCTTGGTATCTCAACTCAGTCGCTTATTCTGGCAACAGAAATGTATGCAGCAGGCAGCCTAGTGCCAAGCACTTTCTCTGTCCACCACTACTCAATGGGATATATCCCAGTACAGGAGTGAGCCAACTGAATTAATGCCAACTCAATATAGCTCTTAGCTTGTACAAAGTCACTCTCATTCTGCTAGTTTTTATCTAGTAAAAGTCATATAACCAGGTACATATTTGAATTGGATAATGACTTGGAAATTAACCTTATTGGGGAGAATTTTGCAAATATTTTGGGTGTGGTGAGCCTATTCAAAGGATACTTTAACTCTGCTGATGTATTAGCTCCATAGCAATGTAATGCTTCACAAATGATACGATTGCAGTAATTTTTATAAAATCAAGCAGTATAATTGAGTTGTTGCAAACAATCAATTTCATTGACAATGTCTCAAGAGGGATGGGAACATTTCATACACCCCTCTTATTACCAACAAGTACAAGGGGATTGAAGCTTCAACATACACTGCCAGCTTTTAAATGAAAAGTGTACTTTGAAAATCCCACACAAATCCTTCCCCACTTAAGTATCAAATAATTAAGAACCCGCATAAGAGATAATTAAAATACGAGCCATTCACAAAGCAAATATAAGTCGACTCCTTGTAATAGTTGGTAAAAGTAAATATTTTATTTCAGGCACTTAAAAAGCCCTCGTGGCGTCCACCCAGTGCAGCTTTTGCAATAGTCTGGTCATCCCTCTACACTGGCATGGGCTATGCATCATATTTAGTCTGGAGGGATGGTGGAGGCTTCAAAGGTAAAGAAAAAATTGTTGTGATTTTCCTTGCCCCTTATTCCATTTTGAAGCTCAAAAATATCTAAAACATTTATTTCAGGTCCTGCTTGCTTACCTCTAACACTCTATGCCACCCAGTTGATGCTGAACTGGAGCTGGAGTCCAGTCTTCTTCTGTTTCCATAGCATAAAGTGGGTTAGTATTTCTGATGAATTCTCATTGTAATTAACATAGTCTTCTCCACCACCTTTTTATACCGAGAATGAAATAAATTAAATGCACCACATTTGATTCAAATGTGTATTACTCAATGGCACTCTTTCGTGTTCAAGCAAATAGGAATTACAATATTATGAAGCACATAGGCTGCAGCTCTATAAAGAAGTCGAAAATCTTTAGTTCCCACCTCGATATACCAGGTTAAAAGCAGTTATTCAACCATTGTCATTCTGACAAGGGAGTATATGCTTCCAGCTCATAGTCAGTTGGTAAGAGAGTGAGTGAGTGTCAGGGCTGGGGAGACAAGCATTGGCCTGTGCCACATACGGCTGCACAGCTGAGGTCTCTAATTGGCATATGGCTGTAGATTTGTGTATGAGGAATTAGCGTGGAAAAGTTTACACCAAATTTTCTCCACTTGAGATATTCCCGTGTACTTTGACCAGATCCTTGCACCCTGATCACTATATATATAAAAGACACTCTCACTCTATGCATGTCAGTAAGTTTCTTCACTACAGTAGTTGGTGATGAGAAGTTGAGCAGCTTGTTAAGATCTGAACCTGTCAAGTGTCTGAGGCCCATTTGATTTTGAGAACTGTTTTGAGGACTAAATATTTGTCAAATATTGCAAAAAATAATGAATTCTTGCTGAATTTTTATGGCCTATGTGGAATGAAAAGTGTGAACACTTTTATTTGTATTTTTTCAAACGCAAGAAATCAGTTCTTTCAGAGGTTTCATGCTAATTTCAAGTTTATGTATCAAAATTAGGCACCTACTTAAATCCATGACCATTAAGTTGATTTTTATGAGAAAATAGTAACTTGAGGAAAATGGGATTTACTTATTGTATCTTAAAAATGTTCATATATCTCATATTTCAGAGCATGGTTGACATGGTGTTTCTATGGTGCAATGTGGCTGCTTGTGTATACGAATTTTGGAAAATCAAACAAAATGCTGGAATTCTTATGATACCTTATTTAGCATGGCTTACTCTTGCCCTTTCACTTAATTACTGCATATGGAGAGACAACAAAGTGGTCCAGGAGCCCAAGAAGAAGTGATTGATGTTGCCAAGATACCATCAATCATAGAAGCAGAGTGAGGATTAACTATTCTATAAGATTAAGTGTGAAAAATTCTGTAAGGAGAAGTGAGTGACAATGTTGCTGTACAATTCCTGATAGTCTTCCCCCTTTTCTATAATCCTGTAAACCAAGATGGAACCCATCCATCCTGGAATTAAGTATGCTCACTGTGACTCCCACTTCCATGCTGATATTTATTATTGTTATCCACAAGTGATTGTATATCACTGAAGAAGTGTTGGTGAAACCTTGCATAAGTATGTCAAATGAAATGAACAGTACAATTCTCTTGGGTATTGTGTCACTTTTGCATTGCGTATAATAATAATGATGGCTTAATTTTCTGCGATATTGGACTTCTCTTACATTTAACCATTTATTGCAACAAACATCAATGCCCGAAGTGGGACTCGAACCAGCGACCATAGGGTTAGCAGGCAAGAGCATTCCCACCAGGCTAACCCCGCCGGCTATTACATATACTTTGAATGTTTTCCACTCCATGAATTATTTTCATTGGAGATTGTTAAAGCTGTACTAGATCATATAGATGTTATGTGTGCGTCCCGTTTTCAAATGAATTCTTCCACAGCACCAGACAATACTTATCTGATGCAAGTTATCATATGCTGGTCACAACTCATAAGTCCAACTCAGCATTCATCTACATGATACCCCGCAAGGGCGTGTGGCATTAATAGCTTGTGAATACTTGTTTTTTCCTATCTGATGTGTAGAGGGCTACGGTGTCTTCTTGGGAAACCACAGGCTGTACAAGTAAATGAACTGCCCACCTACACTGTTGTGTGAGATTCACATGCCGTTGGGCCTAGTATTGGGTTCCCCTCACCCATATGACAAACCTTCGGATTGGTTAACATTGTCATAAAAATTGGAATATTTATATACAGTTTTCCAAACCTACGTAGATAGACATAAAAGGCTTACGTAAATCGGTTAATCCTGATAGACTTGAGTACTACATAACCATGGTACAACCTTTCCAGAATTGATCAAACCTCAGAACCAAACCAAAGAATGGGAGCTTAATTAATTATAAGCTAAAATGCATTACTGTAATGTGACCATTATCCCTATATCGGCTGACTTACGAATGTCATTTACACTATTGCTATCCATTAATAGGATTATGATCCTTTTTTGGAAGTCAAAAAGCAGAATTTGCACTAGCTACTTGAATTTGTTTGTGTGTACTCAGCAATATTTTTCTTGCTATTGAAGTAAGGCTACACATAACCTGCGTAATTCATCATGCAACATTACGCTTTTTGTAGCCGCCAAAAAAAAGTATGACCAATAATAAATATTTCAGAGGACACTAGCTCCTGCGTTTCCACATGTTTACTTGAATGGTCGCATTCGGGTGTGACAGGACTTCCAAAATTTTAGCAAGTACGCAGAGAATGTGCGAGGTGTACACAAAATAGCACATTAAAATTTTGAATTAAAAAAAAAGAATGTTGGTGCTAGTGAATAGGCGTTGACCCGTTCAAGGTCAACTGTCGTGCGCTGTAATCAGGAGATTCTTGGAAGTCGAAATATATGTCGTAAATAAGAGCACGGCTTGTGTCCCTCGGTGTCGTATCTTTAGTGGTTGATGAATGCAGATGGAAAATTAAAAATACGATTAAATCACCGTTCTTTTTCCTGACTTTGGCATTTAAATAACTCTACTTATCAAAACCATTGGAAGTTCTTTATATTGAGGAAGCGACTACGGTTCTTTCTAACTTCCTGATAAAATCACCGGCAGTAAAACTTGTGTGCTTAATAATAAAATTTGGGGTGATACGGCTCGTGGAAATTGCATTAAACCTTTGCCACCAAGACGAATAGTTAAGGTGCGTAAATTATGAGAAATAATGTGCAGGGGACATCTTTTTATTAATGCTAAGAAATAATAAATACGTACGACATTGGCATTTTCAGACAACATGCCCGTGATCTGGGAAGCTGTTGGAGCAACTTTTCTACCCCATGTTGGAGGATACCTAAATGGATTAATTGTTCGACCACAGTTACATAAATGGTACAAGGTGCGATTTCTGAATGAACTACAATAATATTAAACTACATAATTGAGTACACCTATCGGATTGAAGTATACCTTGAGAAATCTTAGGTATCGTAAAAAATGAAATGCTCTCATACTATAGCGAAAGTGGAAAATTAAATCAATTGAATGATATTGACATCGTAATTTGCGAATGTTTTAACCCCTGCGCAAATTACGGTGACCCTAGAATAATCCGAAGGTAGAAGTACCCGAATAATAATTTTTTTAGTAAAGACATGCAGAATTTCGGTCAAGAGTCTTTAATAAATATAAGGATGTGCCATTGATTAGTGAATTAATCGTTTTTAATGCATGACCAGTTTTCAGATAGGTGTACTTCAATTGTTAAAGATTTTTCTGCAAAAGACATCCACTCGTACAAATAGTCAATCTCAGTGGAATTTGAATCAATTACTGTCACGGGTGGGCCCTTAAGACATTGAGGATATAAGGGTGGTTAATGACATATTTGGTAGCTTACTTTTGTGTGAAATCACCTCCCTATATATCAATTCTTATAAAAGTACCAGTCTGAATGCATTTATTAATAAAGAATAGTAACATTTACTTATGCAATCACAATAGCATGATTATGTAAAATATGTCTGCATTACTACAACAGCACAGTTACATGCTGGTGTAATCCACCTAAACATCTAAAAGAAGTGAAAGAATTACCAGTACCTACCTGCCAGACATGACATTGGAGATGGCATTACCTAAATGAATCACATATCTGGAAATGAAGGAAGAATGAACCAATGGAAAAAATTTATTTATAAAAAATTAAATACTTTGCAAACAAGGGCGCTGGAAATCATGGCATTTTGGAAGTTGGACCTCTGTAATTTATATAGTTCTTACGTACATTATCATTGGTAGTTCATCAAATGCAATTGACTAGATTTTATATAATTTCTGGTTAAATTTTATAAAATCATGCCAACAGTCTTAGCAAAAATACACAATTTCCATTCTAGGACCTGAAGAAGCCTTCATGGTGCCCCCCTAATGCTGCTTTTCCAGTTGCTTGGACTACTTTGTACACTGGGATGGGATATGCATCCTACCTTGTCTGGAGAGATGGGGAAGGATTTAATGGTAAATTGACATGAGGTTATTGGAAAGGATATGTATTCCATTCCAGGGTGTTTAGGGTTTGCTAGACAATGTGAGGTTGATGAACAGGAAGACAGCAAATGAAAATTATAAATTCTCTTTACTCTTCAGTATTCGTCAAAGTCATTGAATGATGCCTGCAAACTTTTTCTTATTAGAACAGTTTTATGTATTTTACTTATTATGATTTTACTTTAATTACTGCAGGAGATGCCCGTTTACCTCTTGCACTCTATGCCAGCCAGCTGGCTTTGAATTGGAGCTGGAGTCCAATATTCTTTTATTACCATAGCTTCAAGTGGGTAAGTCGATTTATTTTGCTGAACTAGACTCATCCATATTCCCTGAAGAAAAATAAGTCAAGTGCATACTTTGTGAAGTTTCCGAAATAGAGTGGCAAATCTGCAAACTGGTTACCACAACATTGGCATTGGAAACATTAGGCCTCGGATATATTCAATGCCAGAGCAAACACCCTGGCTATCAGTCCAGTCACATCTCCATGGAGACTTTCAAGTGAGCTCTACAGTTTGGCACTCCACATTTATCCTAGCAATGGGAATATTTTTCACTCTCAGTACGTACATGACAAGCATTCCAAACTTGTATTTAATCCCAATCTTGCCTATATTCATGAGGTTAAGTCATCCAGGGTGAAATATATAGGACTTCATATGTTCTAATTAATCAACATACCATTATCGTCCTCAAAGGTTTTTATTGGATATTGTGATACAATTGGTTACCAAGAGATGGAAAGCCCATTATTGCGACTGAATGGCGTCGCTCAGTATCACATAGGGCCCAAGTTACAAAATATTTAATAACCACCATTGGGTTAGTGAAATATAAAATATGATGAAATTTCTGATCTACTTCTGCCCCATAAGAGCACAAAAGGAGCCACTTGCGCAGGTTGTGTCAACAAACCTTCTCTTCAAAACCAAGTGGACATGCTTACCGTCGAGATATTAATTTTACCTCGTGCAAGCCCAAAAGTAATAAAAAATAATTGAATGCAATAAAGTCAATGCTGATGAAACCAGTTGAGCTTTTATAGATTCATATCTCCTGATGGGAAATTTTCACATGACTTGAGTGCAATTAATGTTTAATTTATTTTCATTCCAACCAGGTTAACTTTTTTAACTGTCCATTTCAGAGTATGGTGAACATCAGCTTCCTGTGGGGTAATGTTGCAGCTTGCATATATTTCTTCTGGAAAATAAACAAACCTGCAGGGTTACTAATGGTACCATACCTGGGATGGCTTTCCCTTGCAGCTGCTATTAACTATCGAGTTTGGATTGATAACCCACCAAAAAGTGATCCTAAACAATCTACCAAGGAAAAGTAAAGTGTTGATGCACATCAAATGCTACTGTGGTTGCAATATGTAAGGGGGCATATTTAATAGCACTATTTTGTATCTTAGTTCATTTGATTTTAATAACAATAATTTCTCATCTTTCTGCAGAGATGTGCAGCCAGTGTCAAGTATTAAGTTAAGGGACCAATGAAGCACCATTCCAGTATGGCAGCTTCTAATTAGTGGCAAACAGATTTTCCACTTTTTGAACTACCTGTTGTGTACTAATACTTCTTGTCATAATGCACAGCACATATTTAGTCTGTTAATAAGTATATTTTCTTAAAAGCATGAGTGTTCATGAAACAAATTATGTAGTATTTTATAATCAATGTCAATCAATAAATTAAATTTTAATATCTTATTCCACCTGGTAATACTCTAACAATTGTGAGTTTCCCTCATACATAAGGAGGCACTTCAATTATTGATGCATGCCAAATATTAATATAGTTATTATTATTATAGAAGCATTATTAACTTGATGCTGTCCAACTCCTCAAGTCTCCTTAGTGGATCAATACATTCATGGCTGGCACTTTGAAATCTTTTAATACTAGATAATTTTGTAAATTTGCCCTTAAATGCCGTTGCCAACAATTGTTAGGTGCATTGCACATTTGAAGCTCCCCCAAGAATCGCTTTGCCCCATAATCATGACTTAAAGGAAAGCACATTTACCTTTGAAGCAGGTAACCAAGATTATAATACTTTGATGCTACATAGAATAATCGCATGAAGAAATTTAGGTTTCTAACATAATTTTAAATATACCAGTCACACCATATCCACAACTAGTGCATTGCTTATTAAAATGACAATTCCACTGAAGAATTAACATTGAATTTCCATCAGTGTTGGGAATGTTTGACCAACAGAAATGTTTTTCTTACAATTTTCAGCCATATAAATTAACGGAATAACAATTTTATTTTCAATAACCTACTACACAACCTTCACTAGTTGGATCTTAAGATTAGTATAGATGGGTTTCCAGTAAGCCTTTTTCCTGGTGAATCATCAAAGTATGCATCGACAGATTAGGTAAGAATAGTATCAAGAAAAACTATTATGTTCATATTAACCAGCTCTTTAGTTTAACATTTGAAAGAGAATGAAAAAAGAACAATTAATACAGAGAATCCTAAAAATTCACACAGATGAAGAACATCCCGTTAATAAAAAGTCATTGCAGATCTAATACAAATCTTATTCCTGTCATTACTTTTGATTTATGACAACAAAGGCTCAATTCCCTCAGAAATAGAGGCTCTGATAAGTTTCAATGCATTATGAAACGACAACACAAATATTGCCTCCAAATTGGAATAACATTGATCAAAGAATGGACATCAATTTATTCATTTGATTGGTACAGCTAATATTCTTAGTTGCCATTGAAACTTTCAGAACAGTCAATTTTTACTCCAATTTACCCCCCCCCAAGCATATTAAGCTAGCTGCTGAATGAATATTTGACAGCTCAACAAAAGTATGATTACATTTACGCAACGTATTACTCAAAGCAATCCAATTATAAAGGTCAGCATCAACAAACAAACCAATTGGATTTTAAATCAGGTTATAATATTCACTTAAGCCTTCCAACCAATAAATTTGGCAGTAATCACAACATACCTGCTTAAATTTTCTGTAATAATTTAAAAGCCTGATTTCTCATGTTTTCACTCAAATATTTTCACAGCTTTTGGCAATTCAGATTAAATATTCATTCACATAAGTGCACAATCAAAATTACCCGAAAGTTCAAATGTGTGAAAAATTATTCCACTTCCAAGGCAAAAACTCATTAGCAGACTATATAATGAATGTCATTTAGGGACCATGTGCACCCCAGCTGAATAAACATTACTGTATTCTGTGATGAGGCATTCACAGCGCACCCATAGAAATGAAAAGCCATATCAGTCCTGCCATAGAAGAACCTACCACATCAGAATGTCTTAAATATGTTAAGTTTATAAATCTAAGAAACAATTTTCGATGAAAGAACATGCAATTAGGATGCTCTGCAATTCAAATACGGCAACAGCACGCAGGAAATTTTTATCGATAAAGGTGCAATTAATCGACTCTTTCCTTAGTTTACTTTTCTTACCCCATAATGTCCATGGCCAACCGATGATACTTGTTTACAAGCCAGGTAGATGACATGAAACCAGAAACTTCTCCAGTTAAGAGCTCTTAAATGTTTTATCAACTGTTATGATTACATATAGCAAGCCCGTCTTCACCGACTGTAAGCACACCTTGCCAAATAACTGACAAATTCACAGCGAAAATCATACAATAAAAGTGACACATGGTAATTTTCTTTTAGAATTTATGATACTCAAAGTTTCAGCAGAGAAAACATGAAATCACACGCTCAAGTTGATGTAGGAACAAAGTTAAATAAATTCACAATTTTGAAACGTTTGCTGTGTTATTATGGCTCGTAACGGACCAAAACGATGACACCACTTCTTGCAACTTCACTCGACGATAATCCGTCTTTTCTATATAACAGATGATAACAACATTCGGCTTACATGAATAACAATCCTGTATTTCTCACCTAGCATTTACAATGGCAGAAAAATCATAATGAGCCTAATAGCCTTCCTGCACTATCCCATTTAATCTTATGTTTACCTTCAGAATTCGAAAAACGACAAATAAATCCAGAATGCCTCCTTAAAGAGATTGTACATTATTTTAATAGATCATTAACTCATACAAACACTATGATTCCCTATGTCCATGATGATAAAACATCAAATTATACTTTCACATTAAAATGCATCACACTAGATAACTCAACACTCTTCAAGAAAAAACCTGATTGCAACTAAGAGCAAATGTGATAGGATACTTTACTTTTATATATGATAAAACGTCGATATTACTACTCTTCTTTGTTAACCTTCACGGCACACCACAGTCATCACATCCACCGATGAATTGCTAGGTAAGAAATCAAAAGCCTCGATACAAAATCCATATCTAATACCAAACATCAAACACAAGAGAAAACACAAATTTAAAGTGGCCTATGAAGAGCAGCGTCTTCATTTTCAGCGCTGAAATAAAAATAAAATATATGAAATACCACAACATTACACTCTTAAAACAAATGTGCATGTAATTTCACTCACCAAAATTATTAGGCCTTTCCAACAGAATTTTCTTTTCCATCTCCCCCACTTGCTTCATTCCCTTCCTTCTCCTTGGTGCTGCTCACTGGCAATTCCTCCTTACTGGCGTCATCGAAGTTGCCCATCAGTTCCGGCACTTCATCATCATCAATGTTTGCTTTCCCACCTGCAGTGCTACTTGTGACACTAGATGCCAATCGCTTTAAGTGAGCCAATCCACCAGGACCTAACTGGCTTAAAATTCCGGGTAGCATTTCAGTAACCTTCTTGTTCTCCGCATGACCAGTGATTGCGAATGTGTTTGCCGCCAGAGATGCTTGTGCCTTCGGGTTGTTGAAATGAATCACTGATCCATCTTCCTTTATCATATTTACTTCCTCAATTCCGGGAATGGTATTAACGGAAAGTTTTTTAAGTGCACTCTGAAGTTTCTTGTCATCTGTGGCCGCAGTAACATGGACAACCTTCTTCTTTCTCCTTGGTGTACCTTTCCCTCCAATGCGAACTTGGGATTGTAACTTTCGGAGTTTCTCTTGATTCATTGCTGTTTCCTTTTCTAAATACACTAACGACACTTATTATAATCTTTAAACGTATATATGATTATTCCGCTTTTCACCTTTCCGTGTTGCCTTAACTTCTCGGCTTAGAACACGTGCATTGACACCAATTTGGCAAGCTCGAGAAATGGCTGCTTTTCGTGATTTCGATTACAAAGCAACTATCGATACAATATCGATCGACTGTTGACAAGATGGAATGTCGAATCGTGGCCTACGTACTATCGAATTCAGGATGGTCGAATTTTCTTTCTGCATCGGAGTCATCGGAGTCATTTTGAGGTTTTGAGGAGTAGTTATGTAGTCACCGTTGTCACCAAATGCGCAGTCATGACGTACACTCACATAAATATTTATTGTCTGTTTTGGACATGATGGAGTGCTCCAGAATTCATTTATCCTCTGCTTAGCCGGATTTCATCGGCGTTCATAAATCCCGAAAAATGTCATCAGATAAAAGGCATACACAGATAACAGGAGTGTATCGACAAGAGAAATGGATACCAGGGAAGACTGTCAAAACATCTGTTTACGGTACATTTGCAGACTCTACTATTTTATTTCACTCAATTTCAATATAATGTTAATTTTCGTGATTGTAGGTATATGTTTCCAAATGGACAACGTAGTAACTTGCCATATTACGCTTCCCTTACACCGTCTACCGTGCATGGGTTCCAGTCTAAATTTTCGCATTTACGTAGAAAGGTCGCTGATAAAATAATTATGCCAAGTTAGCTTAAAAGATCCAATGGAGCCCAGTCAAGGGCCTGTCAACGGATCATCCCGAAGTTTTTAATGGTGGAAAAAGGCAAATCTTATTTTGGAAAGGGACGACAAAATCCTTCGCGTCACTGCTTTAACATATATACCCAATACATTGGATAAGAAATCTTTATTTTTTCTGTAACCAGTAATCTTTATCGTTGAGTCATCTGAAGCTGACACTAACTTCTCAAAACTCAATGTCCAAATTTATATCTTTGCTGCATGCAAAATCAAACTAATTGTCCTATAGTCCTCATATACTGCTGCTGTACCTTTCTTAGGGATGGGAATTAATACCTTTTTAACAAAGTCTTTTGGCCACACTCCACTCCCATAAATGCTATGAACTACCGGATAAACTCTTTCTTCCATTTTTCTTAAGCTCTTTAATAATTCTGCAGACTTATTAATGAGCTCCATAGCCTTGTTTTATTTGATTTCCCACAGTGACTTCTCTATTTAACAATCTAGTATGCCTGGACCTAAGCTATTCTCTTTGACCTCATATTCTATTTCT
>LYUA01002124.1:151016-172195 GCA_002093875.1 Calopteryx splendens | reverse complement strand
CACCTCGCACAAGCCTAGCACATCAATATTTCCTCGCTCCATCTCTTGTTTGTAGTTTTCTAACTTCCCTGTCTTCATCATCGTCCTAGCATTCCAAATCGCTATTCTGACAATTGTGTTCCTTTTTTGAGTCTTCTTTTCTGCTGCTGTCAATTTGGCTGTGCAAGGGTTTATGTGCTCGCCAATTAACCTAAGGCTCACGTGTTCGAGTCCCGCCCTGGGCATGGGTGTTTGTAATGTTTAAAAAGGTTAAATGTATGAGAGGGCCTTATGTCCCTTATTTCGCCTGATAAAGTGTAATTATTATTATTATCTTTTCAATCTTATGCTTCTTTCTCAATGTGGGGGAAGGGGATAAAGAGTGTGGTCACCTGATTCCATCCGCGAATTGGTGGGTGAGGGGAAGGGTAAAAGGGTACCTTTAGGTGTATGTGAGGTGACCAGGGAGTGGAGGGTCAAAGTAGGCAGCATGCAATGCCATGAGTTTTGGGTGTCAGGTAGGGGGGAAATCCGGAAACCATGACCCCAAACTCTTCTTTCCCCTCTCTTAACAACCGGTCCTCCCTTGTTGTTCTTGGGCATGCTCCTCTCTCACCCACCCATTGCCCACCCCCTTTCCCTGAGAGTATATATATCCCAGAGCCTCAATACCTTGATGTATACTTGCAAATGATGTGTAAGCATCAGAACTAAGTAAAACAAATTAGTAAAACATATTTTGTGGAAAACTGCTGCATTCTTTCTTTTGTCATGGAGCAATCCTCCACATCAGCTCTGATACCTTATCATATATTAGTGGGCTTCTGAATTTTTAAATTAGAACGCTATATGTATCATGCAAATACATGAGAATATGCATTAGGTTGCTGTGTCCATCATTTAATTTGCAATAATAGGAGTGGAGGTATTGAGGGAAGTATCCAGAAAATTGGGAAAAGGACAGACAGCATGTCCATCGAGGAAATGTTAAAAGTTGTGATCCAGAAAATTGAGTGGCCGCACTGGCACGGGATTTGAATACTCTGCGGGATTTTTTATGGTGATGCTCGTTTTTGTTTATGCCTGTCCCAGGGCAAACCCACGCCAGTTGAACGCGGCCGAAGTCCTGGTGGTCTCAGTGGAGCGAGTGGTGCCGTTGTGTATGGCCCTGGCGTGGTGGCAGGTGGCCATGCTGGCCGCCGTGGGGGCAACGTCCCAGGGTCTCCTCAGGGCAGCCCTCGCCACGGTAGGGCTGCTCATCTGCGTGCCCCTCCTCGGCCTCTCCCTCCTCTTCCTCCCAGTCATCACCCTTGCGCAGCAGGTCCACAGCGTCGCAGAAGGGGCTTCCAACTGGTTGATGGGGCCCTCGGTCGTCCTCGCCGTCGTCTCCCTGCCCTTCTGGCTGCTCCTCCCGATGCACGGCCGCCAGAGGCAGCACCCTCGTCTCTGGAGTAGGGTCTCGCGGTGCGTGGTGGTGGTGCAGGTCCTGTGTGTGACGCTGGCCATTGCCTCGCTGACGTCCACGTACCTGTCGGAGCCCACGTCATCCTCCGTCGGCCCCTTCCTCCCCGGCTCTTCGGGATCCATGAAGCCTCCCGACGATGAGGATGGCCTTTCCTCTGGTGGCCACGGGGAGCCGCTCACCTGGGAGATGTACAACCAGGAGTGCCACTACCCAGCGTGGGAGCGGACCTCCAAGGCGGCAGCCTCGCTCGTCTGCCGTCACCTGGTCGGCACGTCGGTGGCATGGGATGGGTACGTGTCGTCAGTGAGGCTCTCGAGATCTCGCTCCAACCCAGCAGCGACTATCCTTTCCCTCCTGCCGAGGAGGCTTGCCGCGCACCTCGCGTGCATCATTGGCGAGCCAACCCGGGCGCCCTTCAAGGGGGTAGGGAGGGGACCGGGGTTGTATAACTCTGGGTGCCACCTTGAGTCCCTGGCCAAGGACGTGATGGAGGTATGGGTGCAGGTGGGGTCGGGGCGAGGGGTGTGGGGCGTGGCTTCTGGGGGTGGAGGTGTGGTGGTGCTGCTCCCCTCGGAAGGGGATGGCAATGGAGGGTGGGCCAACTTTTCCCTCTCCCTCCGAGCTGGGGACAGGGTGTGGTTCTCCGGGGAGCTTGCGCCCGGGAGGTTAGGGGATGAGTACCCAGAGATCCTGGTACGAGAAGTTGGTTGCCTTGGGTGTAGGTCCTCTCATCCAGGTTTCTCCACATTGCGGAAGCCTTCTTCAGTGAAAACGAAATTGTTGTCAGTTGGGAAAGCATTGTGGAGTGCTCTTTCAGCCTTTTCCACCTTTCTTTTGGGGCCAATGATTTTGTGAATCATGCTTTGAGTTGATAACACTTTCTTGTTGAGAATAGTTGCGTATATTAGTAGAGTGTGTTAAAATAAAAAAAATCAACTGCGATGCTTCCCAAAACTGAGATTTGTTTATTCATTCCGTGCAGAAAATGCATTATTATTAGGCCATTTAACAGAATCAGTTTAAATTGAGATGTGGGCAGTATTTTTGAAATGCATATTTGCCATTTTAACTTGTCAGAGTAAGGAAATTTGGCTGTAAAGATCACACCCACTATCAGAAACTGTTGACTTAATGTTCCTCTAAACCATAAGTGTTGAAATAATGTGTACCTTTAATGCAATATTCTTCATATAAGTGTGAATTCAAAATTAGTTTATTTTGTTTACTAATGGTATGTCATCTTTTTTCTTTTTACATTTGAAAATGAGAAATATTTCATTTCAAGCCTATCACCATTAACTGGATAATTTAGCTAATTATGTTGTTCCTCCATGCCTTAATTGATATCTAAAGATGTTAAAGCTGCTGCTTTCCACGTATTAATTCTCAAGTATTAAAAAGAAAGATTATTCATTAGTCTTATATATGTATAATTTACTATTAATTTACAACAATAATTTCTAGTATTAAGTGCATCCCAGATAAAAATCATCACCCTAAGTTAACTATTCGAATACAGTAGAATCTTGATATTACATATTCTAATTTGATTTTACACCGGTGAATGAATGGTGCTGGCTGGATTATCCCATGTGCATTTCTGTATATGGACTTTTTCATTTGTAATCACTATAATTTTATGATTGCTTTATTTAATTATAAGTAATAATTTTATGTAATACAGTTCAGGAGCATGAAATTATTTTTATGCATGTAAACAAGAATGGCTAAGAGAATTTTGGAGGAAGCAGATTGTTTTGCGTGCAACTTGAATGACTCACATCCCACTTTGTAGGATCCTCACATTTTTCCTCTCTTTTTTTGCAAAATTTACTGATACTTTTTATTATTACTTTTTTATCTTGTGTTCCTATTTATATACATGGATGAAATTTTATGCATATTACTTATGATTTAGTGCACATGTAACATTTTATTTGAAGCACTTGGCTTTGAGAGCGGTACAAAGAGGTACTCTGAGTGTTACATCATCCATTCTGGCCTGTTACATGTCAAGCATGCTCATTCAGAAGTTACTGCAAGAGCATACCATGAAATTAGGTGAAATTGAGTGTACTGTTTTGAGTGTGCTTATAATGAGAGGAAACTGAAATTCACTGGTTATGAATGAACTGGAGCGAAGAAATCATTCCAGCAAACAATGCAAATATAACTGGAAGTGTATGATGAGACATAAACAAGCTTTTTCTATGATATTTTTACTTTGTTTTCGTAATAGCTAATGTGATTTGAAATATAAAATATAACAGCTTTTATAGTAGTGTAAATGTATTAGTGAACCCTAAATCGCCGGATAAAATAGAAGATTGAAGAGTGTATTTTGTCTCGGTTGTTCAAGAAAATCACCTATTTCGTGGAAAGGGAAATTACCTGTGCCAAAAGGTTGAAATCTTATGGTATCACTTTATAATTTTTGGAGGTTTAAGGCTTATGGTGTGGCGATGGGCCCGCCTGGTAGAACCACCGGTTCCGATGAGGTCACCAAAGTTAGTGATGTTGGGCGTGGATGGAAGTTGGTTGGGCGACCATCCATGGATCTGTGCAGATGGACGTCAGGTAGGCCTCCTTGGATCCAAAACAAGTGGAGACCGGCCGATGCCATAAGTGGAGGTTGAGAGGACTGCTCGGTTTCTGGCTACGGATGGAGGTTGGGCAGTTAACCATGTGTACCTCTACCGAGGTGCTGCTGTCTCCTGTCTGTATGCGGCAGGCAGGTTAAAAGGACCAAAGAGGTCTACGTTCCTGGTGCTCCTGTGGATGGCCCCAATTCCTAAATTAAAATTTTTAGGTGCATGTCAACCATTAGGGTTCCTCTGCAATTAAAATTTTTTGAAGCATCATAACTTTCAAGTGGATGGATTAACTACCTTAACTCCAGCCAGAAATGGGTAAGTGGAGCCCCTAACCAGAGATTCCCCAGATTAGTGATTAGAACATAAATCTGAGGATGTAGGGAGTTAGGAGTCTGTGAAACTGGATTATTTTAGATAAGGGAAGACTAAGGTCTCGAGTCAAAACCTCATTGGGTACATTCATCAGGTGTGCTCTAGGTCTAGGGTGTGCTAACATTTCATGCCATGCCCTAAGGTTTTGTCCACCATTTAAACTTGGGCCTATCATGTTTGGCAAGATACCTGTCATCATTTGTTGTGCCCCAGAATGGGGGCACATCCCATAATTTTCAAACCCATGGTCAAGGTAATATTCGATGGGCCCTATGGAACTCCAAACATTAATCATTATAGTGTGTTTTTTCTGTTTTGGGGTCATTGGTCTCGTTGAAAATAAATCTTATTTAGGGTGTGGATAATTGGACCGATTTTAATTAGTGGGGGAGTTAATTCAAAGAGTGGCCTGAAACAAAAAATTTCTTTTCCTAAATGCCCCCTGAAGTGCTGGTTACAAAATACCTCTCAATTAGCCAAACTGGGAGGGGTTTGGTAATGTGTAAAGGAAGGCAGAGGGTACAGGAAAGTGTGCTATTACATAGGATAATAGAAACTGAATTGTGCATGGTACACACTAGATAAGCTCATAAATAAGTCACCTTCATACTATGTGACTGAATTTGTTGCAGAGCAATATTCCTGATATTAGTTAAATATTTTAGAAATGGCAGGGATCAAGGGTGTGACTGTAATGATATGGGGTTAAAATGCATAATCAAGAGTTTCATGGGGGAGTGAGAAGTCAGGATGCCTGAGATATAATTTAATTTCCCATGGGGAACATGCATAAAAATTATTTCTAGTGTGTATAGTGACTTTTTTTACAGCTTCAAATATATAAGCTTAAAGTATATATCTATGCCACAAAAGATTAACAGTTGTCATTAAAATGTAATGATAAAATTAAAAAATGTCACATGAATTGAAATGCCTTCTCATTAGTTTGACATCACTGCACTGTATTTCTTTCATATTTCTATGGAAAGGCATGGAATGAGGAATTAATTGGAAGAAGTTTTAGGATTTAGTTTTTTGGAGTTTTGTGTTTCATGATGAAAAAATGACTGAAGAATGATTTAATAAGGTCATAGATAAAGAATTTAACTCCCTTCTCAAGGCCTTGATTCATTTATTCTCTTCCTTTTGTCCTTTTGAACGTAAACCAAAACCTTTTCCTTAGTTGAAATTGATGGTTTAGTACAACAAGGTACTAATTAGGAATTAGATATTTAATGGATGATCCACCCATTACATATTGCTTAAATTTAAAGCCAATTAACATTAGTTTGTTTTTGAAATATGTGATACTAAGGTATCATTCACTATAAGCAAACTAACCTTAAAACTATTTAAAAATGGCAGAGGGACTGTGCCATGAGGTCATAAGTCACCTCGATAATGTCATGTTTTGACACTGCAGGAACGTATGATTTTTAACCAGTTATATCTCACTAAAACAAAGTTGTTTGTTAACGAAATTCTTCTTCTACACACTTTAGGTATTTCACTTCACAAATATACCTTAATAATAGTGCATGTTCCCCTTTACTGCATGTTATATATTTTTTCTTTTTACTGAAGGTAGTATTTATGGACTAAGAAATTTTATCAAGGTGCAACATAAAAATATGAATAGTACAACTCTTGTATTGAAAGAATATCTTCATTTTATATAGTGAGTGATTTTACATAACAATGATTTTTATGGTTCCCAACAATGATGTAAAATCAAGATTCTACTGTGCCCAATTATGTTAAGACTGCTGTTTTCAATGGAGATAGCCTTAGCTGCTGCTTTGTATGTATCTTTCTCTTTCGATGTCTTAAACATATATCTTCTACGTTACTTATTGTGTATTTTAAGGCATTATTTTTCAGTAATTGGTGGATCCTGGGGAAAATTATCTTCAACCCTAATTAATTAGTAATATTGCCTGTTTGGGGTTAATCTAGTCCCCAGGTGCATGTATGGGTACCATCAATGCAAAAGAATGAATTATGAGCACATATCACATTTACCTAACATCCTGCCCCGTGGTATTATGTGTAGAAGTGAATCATGAAGATTTTTGTCGATCCAATCAATGTATTGCTATAAAATTCACTTCTCGAAATTTTAACTTCACTCTCTGCCTGCTGCAAAATCTTGACAGACATGCGTTTTCCAAATCCTGCAGGTTCTTTTCAAGTACAATATATGTGTGTACCTGCTGGGTAAATCTTGTTTTGAAACTTGTAATGGCATGTACAACATGCATCTCACTTGGTTCTGATGAATATTGGTACATCTTGGTTTGGTTTAATACTGATTACCTAAGAACTCAAGTATTGTACCTGACAACCCATCGTAGGCAGTTAGGAAGAGAATAGAACCAATACAAATCCTATTATAGCAAAATTTCTAAATTATATAGCTAAATTGTTTCATTGAGTATGTGTAGCATGCAGATCCATGGTTAAACTTCATTTCTATTAGCACACTTCTCATATTTCATGATTATGTTTCTTATATTTTATAATTATGTTTTGGTTATTGGTAGCAATCATCATCAGTATTCTCCTCCATGAACCTCCGTTGTTAAGACCTCGAGAAATGAAGGATTTTGGAAATTGGTATATTTTATTTTCTATCTAATGAACTTTTATTTTTTCAAAGCCAAGTAACTGTCACAGGACAACTATTTATTTGAGAAATTACATTTTTACATGACTGGCTTAGCATTTACCAGAATTGTATTTGTCAGAAAAAAATACATGTTAGGTAAGTTGAATGTTTCCCAAAAGTAACTTTTTAAACTTTTATCTGTATATTCACTTCTATTTTAAATACCTATGTAAGACCGGCAGAATGAGAAGGTGCATTTATAATTTTTAAGTCAATACTTCATAATAAGCAATGCATGTGTAGTACCACTATTTTCTGAGATAATGAGCTTTAAAGGATTTTATCTAATTATTAGGAGAATTTTAATACATGCTATATATGCTAAGTGTTTATGCTCAAAATTAATGTATTTTCTCGTGCATAAATTGCACTATTTCTCAGGTGTAGCTGAGGAAATTTGAAAAATAAGTGACACTAAATATTAACAAAATTAATTGATAAGTTACATATGTCATGATCATTGTTAGACATTTTACCCATTGGCATTAATGCAAACTGATGTCATTATTTGCTGTGTGAAATTGCCTGGGGTACTGCGCATACAGGTAGCCAGTGTAATGTTGAGCAATGTGTCATGCTGTGTTGATTCTACCAGTTAATTTTGGGTTCAAGAGGAGCCTTAAATGATTCCCTTCGTTCAAGGGAAAACAAATAAAATACTATTATTTCTCAATGTATTGTAAACATTTTGTAACTGAATATTTTTTGCTTATGTTTGATAGCAAGGAGTTCCATTTCACATTTTGTTGGTCCTATATATTAGCACCCTCTATATACTGATTTTTGTAAATGTCTTAAAGGATAATGTGTAGTAGGTTACAAAATTAAAAATTTTAGGTAGGTAAAAACTAAAATCACAAGGGTCAATGTTACTGGTTTAAAGAATTTTTTTAAAGAACAGTAATCTATAGTACCAATCACCCCAGCAGAGTGTTGTAGAAATTGGGGTTTAATATTAAGAAATTATCTACGTTTTACTTTTCAACTTTGTTTTAACTTTCTACCACCTCCCCTGACGTAATTCGTCACCTTGCAATGGAGGCACAATGCACAGTTTAAGAACCACTGTTTAGGGTGTCAGAAAAAAGTGACTTGCAGTGCTACATGCATATTGGGTTAGTGATTCAGATGCAGGCTGGTGTTTTTTATCTTTCAAGTTCACTTTATGTGCTTATGTGTAGGCGACTGGTAACATTTTATGCATAAATCTTATCTAGTACTCAATGTGTGTGTGTTTATCACCAATTTTTTTAAAAACAAATTTTAATAGCATTTGGTTATGATTGTGGCATTGGAGCTGAGTTGTGGAGCCTCCAGGTCATGCCTAGGTCACATGGTGCTATCCAAAGAATTCTTCTTCAGACATTGGGGCCGTAGCATACATGTTCAAGGGAAGATGTGAACCTTCCATCTTTTGGTTTTCCAGATTGTTTCCTTTTCTCTGTAATAGCCTCATTGATCTAGGTGCAAGTGTCTAAATCTTGATATGTGACCACTTCATCATTCATTCCATTTATACTTATTTTCCCTATAACTGTCATATCCTAATGACTCCTATACACACTTTATTTACTCTGTGTGCACAGCTTCCTTTATTATGAGGTCACTGATAACATTCATCTTCTGAATTTGTTACCTGAGATGTTTGAGCACGTGACACGTCAATTGATAGGTTATATGGATGGTTTGAGTAAAATTCATGTTTTAAATGTTATTAATGTGCTTTTCAAGAGTTTGTGAATCCAATAGGTATAAGATAAGGTTACCTCTTGTTTTACATGTTGTATGATCCCAAATTCATTTAGGAAAAAAAACCTATTTTAAGGTGATAAGGATCCAATCTGTGTTAAGAGCATCAAATTTTTTAAGAATAGTCATTGTATCTCCTCTTCTAAAAATCATGATAACATTTTCTGAAGTATTTGATGAAATCTGTTCATTTATTAAAACCTAATTTTTTCATGACAATGGGGTGTCCTTTTGTAAGTTGCTTAATCTGACACCATCTAAACTTGATTTTGTGCATTATGTAACTTAATGTCACATAATACCTAGGTACTAATGTCATAGTTTTAGTTAGCCTAAGAATGAAACAAGGGCTCAGAATATTAGGAAATGGTTTTAGTTCTTTTTAACACAATGTATACACACAATTGATAAAGGTAAAATTAAGGTATTTTGAGTTTTCATTATATTAAAAATTAAATTGCTCCCTCTTGAACATATAAAGAGCTGTGGAGTTTCTTTGGCCAAAAATGAAGATAAATTGAAAACATCCCAATAGTTTTAAAACAGGGGCCATGATTACACAGCTCAAGGACAAGTCCTAATTAAAACACCCTTGTGATTGGAACCATAGACAAAATTCATGGAGTGCAGGGGTTGATAGCTGTAATGCACTATAAATGAATTAAAACTTGGTAGAGAGCATTTTCAAGGATCTTATCTTTGTTTGAATTTGATATAATTACTTCACTAGTCTTAGTACTATCATTAGTTGATATGATCTAAAGTGACAGCAAATGCTTCATATTGATATAATGTTATCAAGGTAACGTGTGAAACTACTCTAAAGAATTAACTGAAAATTTGCATGAAAAATATGGTTGGTATTTAATAAGGCCATACGTGTGCCCCTTCAGCAATGCTCTCAGTGGTGATAGTTGTTTGCTGTACTACTCTCTTCCCCTACATGAGGTCTTGGATTTTTAGTGTACTTGGAAAGGTAAAATTAATGCCATATTAATTTTTTTAAATCTTACTGTTGAAGTTTCCCAAATTCATTCCTACATGAACCTTAGTGCTCTCATTCAGTTTTTCTATAGTTCAAATCTACTTACCATTTTACTATCTTAAAAAAATAAAGTAATTTATCTGAATTCAAGGATGTTATCAACCAATCCTTAAATCATTGAAAATTTAATCGGGACAATTATTTCATACAAAACCGCAAATGATGGAGTTTATAATGAATAAACCTGTTTGCATTTGTTAAGCCATAGTATTTAAACTCAGATCAATTTAAAATAAATTGATGTGAAACTAGGAGTTGTTTGAACCTTTTTGATTTTAATCAGGCAGAACTACAGAGGCACATTAATTTTCGACCACTTTCATTCTTGTTACTCACTTGTTTATTATATCAGGAAAATTAATGTATAAAACAGTAAGATGACAAATGGAAATATGTTTTTTCTACTTCTTTTTAAAAATAGTTTTGTAAAGTAGAAGTGTTTCTTGCAGTGTGTGTTGTGCTCAGGTGGACAGAACCTTACAATAATTAAGTACAACATTGGACATAATAATGATATTATTTAGTCTCTTATGATCTGCTAATCATTTTTTTTATGAGGGAGAGTGCCATTCCCCTATGGATTACTTACTTTTAAAATAGCTTTAAATTGAAGTTTATCAAGTGTTAAATAGAGAAGCACGTGGAAGCCATTTAAACCTGTCTACACTTACGATAGGAGTAATTTCTCTACGCTGAATTTTATTTTAATTATTTTGTTAAAATGGTGTTAAGATTTTAAAAGATGAGATTAATTTAAAATAAATATTAATGGATAAATATTTAATGGAAATAAAGTTTCTATATTAATAATATGGCTGTGCTTGAACTAAAGATGTTGGAAATTTAAATTAGTCGAGAAGGAATTAAAGTTGTGTGGTGATATGAATATGGTTCACTTCAAAATCATGACATGTACCTGTTGTTTTCCTCTGGATTTAATATATATTGATAAATAAAAGTTATGATTAAATTCCAACTAAAATTATAGTCATAAATTTGCCACAATCAAAATCAAAGAATCACGTTTTTCTCAAATTGAAAGTAAAAAAATTGCCAACCTGAAAATTCACTTTTTTGATGGGACTGGCATGTTCTGGGAAACTTACGAACACTTAAGAAATCCACATGTAATGTGATGTTAGCATTTATCCATAGAATGATTTTGGAAAGGCTGAAATTTAGATAAGCAAAAGGAATTTACATCACCAGTGGAACTGGAGTGCCTGGTAATGAAACATATGTTCTAAAATTTAAAAGTTTTGATTGTGAATGCTGTGTGTATAATTATTTGCGTAGACGGTATGTGCTGCTCCTGTTTTACCAATCATGATAATTCACTTTATGTGACCAATGCTTAATGCATCCGTGACTTCTTAAAACTGATAAATCACCCAATACAAGGAATATATGTACTGGAAACTGCTAGATTATGTGAACTGATAAATCACCCAATACAAGGAATATATGTACTGGAAACTGCCACATTATGCTAATAATGTGGCATCTATAATTTTAGAGTTTTACTACAAATGCCTTCTTCTTTATGATATCTAACATTATCTTAAAAGAGTTTCTCACAGTTTGAGGCTTCAAACTGTCAGGAGTGATTCTTACACAGAGTAACAAAGAGCGCTCTGAAAACTGTGTGATAGATTCCAAATTTTATGGAGTTGTGGGTTGCTGGTAATTCTTATAAATGCATAAATAAAATATCATCATGGAAGGAAATTTGGTGGCCAATGCAATAAAATAAACTTCTGCCTCATTGAAATATAACACCACAGTTATTTTGTGATTGCTGTGAATTAATTGCATAAGGAAAGTGCTATGGATTAAAAAAACAATTTATTGACCTCTTAATTATAAAATTCTCTGTTGAGGTCCAATTCGTTTTACCAATCATTCATTTATGAGCTTTTACTGAAATAAATTTCTATCGTGTGTTTTTGAAATGTGCAAGCATTCTGATTTTATTACATACTTTCTGTCCATTAAGTACAAGATGGTTGCACCTATATTTAAGGATTTTCTGAAAACATTTGGTAATTGTCTTGGCATTTACTTTTAAAAAAGTGATGAGTTTTCCTTAAAAAGTGACTCTATGTTTCATTAATTTTTGATTGGATTTTATATGTACTCTGAAAGTAAATTCCCTACTCTGATTACGGAGGAACCAATATAATGTTTTTTATATAAAGGAGCTTTGAGATGTGGAGTGCTTAACTCTGTGGAAATGTTATAGGAAGATTATAAACCAGAAGTATTTAATTTACACACTTGTGATGAAGATCCACAAATCTGATAAAACTGTCCAAACAGTATTAAGTAGATGTTCAGGCTTACTCTCTATATCACCATTGACAAAGAAATTGATAGTTGATTAAGTGTATGTCTCTGCCTAATTTTGATATAATTGTTAGAGTTTATAGAGAGAAATTTATTGGGATGAAATTATTTTTTTCACTAAGGAGATAAAAAATTGTACTCTCTTGCTGTGGGATGTATGTATGCAGGAAAATACATGAAACCCTGGAAGGACATCGAAACCTGGTTAGCCCCTTTATTTTGCAGTTGTGGATGTTGGTCTCTCTTTTGGGTTCATCACTCCAGGGCCTTTGTCACTCTTGCTTGGACCCTTAATCCATTTTGTTTAACTGTATCAGAAGGCCAATGGACCAACTAGTGTTGTGCTCATTATGTTCTGAATTTTTTTGTCCTGTAACTTCAAATCCTTCACTGGTTTTGAACAACTTGGTGATTTTATGTTACTGGTAAATTCCCTCTTACATGGCAGTGCAGTAACATTTCACCCTAGGGTTTTGATCAAGTTGAAATGCTCTGCACCCTTAAAAATTATCTATCATCAAATCAAAAAATTTGAGATGAGCTTGGACTGTGATGATTTCATTGATTGCCATATTTCACTTTCACCCAACGTAAGGATGTGGATGGTATGCTTGATATGGCCAGTAGAAAAACAGCCTGAATTGTAATTTCATTGATTATCATATTTCATTTTCACCAAACTAAAGGATGTGGATGGTATGCTTGAAATGGCCAGTAGAAAAACAGCCTGAATTGTAATTTCATGGTGATGCTGAGGTGGTTTACTCATATTTTTGTAGAAAATTAGCTGTCTTAACTGTCCTGAAGGCAAGGGAAGTTAAATTTCCCCATATTCCTGAACCAGAGGTCAATATATAGCAAATGACAATTCATAGATTAGGGGAAAGAATGGGCTCATGAATGCATAGCTAGAGGGTTATTCATTAAGGCTAACATAATGATGCTAGCATGATACAGTTCTCAATGATGCAATTTCTTTCATTTGGTTGAAAGCTTAAAATTCGGTTTAAAAATGTATTCACATTTCGTAAGTGAAATAACATGTAACAGTACAATTTTTGTGCATTCAACTCTATACCTAGCTCTGGAGTCTGGTCTATGCTCCTGTAGAGTGAAACATTTCCCAAATTTTCAAAAGGATATTTGATTAGCTGGTAATTTAATTAATTAAACTCTCTGTGCAAGTTTTAAAGATACTGACGTCATAATTTTTGTATCTTCTCGATGTTCCACTGAGGTCTCTTTGGAGTCCCATGTGAAAAAATTATTATGATGTTAAGGTGCTACCTTATGGTGAAACCCAAGAAGAATTAATGTGATACTAATTATAAATGTCTGTAATGTGTGCATATTTAAAATATAAACATTTTTTGTGTGTTCTATTTCAAGTATTCTATTTCTGTGTGTATTTAGGTGCCAAATTTATATCACCAGTGTGCACAGGAATGAAGTATTTTAAGAGTGAAAAAATACTTGTTAACAACCGGAAAAAAATAAAATTGCATACAAATATTTATCCACATTTATTTATCATTCAATTCAGTCACACACCACCAAGTGGTTTTTGGTCCAGCATGCATATCCATCATGCATACACACATTCAGACAGGCATATATAACAAATGACCATACATTTCCTCAGTTATCATAGTTAGTAATACATAGGACCGCACACATCATTTTAAAAATTCCTAGATGTAAAGCTTTAGATGAATTATTAGTTACCTGATCTTCAGCTTACCATTCTGTTTGTAACATAAACATTAATAAAACACTGGCTCATAATACTTTGCTCCACAAAAACGTAACATTTAGGGAAAGCCTTGTTTCACTTGTAAAGTGAAACATACCACAATACAATTTATTCTCATGAAACAAGATCCCAGTCAGGTCTTAGGTGATCGTTGAAGAATATGCAAGAAAAATTAAGTTTGTAAATTTTTCAGACACAATTAGCTGTAAACTCATGACTAGCAGGCTTATATAACTCCAGTCATAACAGATAAAAACTTGTTGGCATCATCTTTCATGATTTTTAAATCAAGACATTATTGCTTCTACTTTTGCTTTTTACTATGTTAGTTAGACTCATAGGATCAAAATGCAAAACTGAAAAACCACACCTATAATTCTCGAGAGAAAATTCATTATTCACATTTTGCTTTAAAAGCGACATTCTTGCCCACGTAATTAAAATTGGATCACAAAAATGTCTTTAAACTGATCTATCCTGTAGACATTTAAAAAGCAAATTCATACATAAAAAGGTTAAATTACAACTGTTGAATGAACCCAATCATTACATTGGCCCAAGAAAATCACATAATAGATTAACAATTCACTTATTCTTCATCACTTTGTATTGTTTTTTTTCAATTTGATGTGACTTAAAAACAATGAGCCAAGAAATCCTAAAAAGCTGGTAACAAACAAAATCATTTTAATAATTTTGAACCAACCATGGACTTCTCACAATTTGAATATGTGTAACTGAAAGGTTTACCAATTTTCACCAAAGCTGAAACACAAACAGTGGCCCTTTTGACAAGTTTACCAACATTACAATTGAGCATACGTATCAAAATATTAGTTCACAAAGATAAACAGAGGAGTCCCAGTAGGAAACCATCTCACTTGAACTGCTAACTAACAACTAATTCACAAAATTACCCATCCCATTTTTCAAAGTGTATAATAATATAAATGTATTTACATATAATTACAAAGAGAGTGGAAGAAAAACAGTCCACAAAAGAAAACAACATTTTCTACCACTATGTG
This sequence comes from Calopteryx splendens, assembly GCA_002093875.1. Lineage (NCBI taxonomy): Eukaryota > Metazoa > Arthropoda > Insecta > Odonata > Calopterygidae > Calopteryx > Calopteryx splendens. Next base: position 157,196 of record LYUA01002124.1, on the reverse strand, counting down.
TGAGAATAAAGCAGGAAAATGAGGAGCACTCACATTTGCATAGTTTCTTAATAATCTTACTTTTCATCAATTTACTTGAGTTTCAAGGCACTGTGTGGGAGTATGCTCACTTTCAGAAACAAAAGTGATGACTAGTGGTAATTAGTAATTCTTTGAGGGAAAACATCAAAATCACTATTATCCCATGGACAATTATGCAAACAGCATATAAACTAAGTTGGAACAGTATTAGAGAAATAAAAAAAAACGAATCAAAACTTGTCAACTCATTTCTCTGCAAGATGAAATTGCAGTAGCACAACCCTAATTAAAATATGCATGGGCAACTAACTCAAAAAGCAAATGCACACAATATATACCTAAACTCACAGAAAAATATAGGACAGCCCATGGATACATTTTACCCATATAGAAAGTTATCAAAACCACACATATTATAAAAACACTGACCCATTTTACATGAAAAAGCAATTAACAACAGTTATACCTTAGTATTTAAACATCTTAAAACTGCAAAATGTGACATGCCTAAACACAAGTCACAAGGGACAATTGGTTTTTTTTTATAATTGATAAAAATTTACACTATTATCATTTGCAAAAAGCAAATACTTGATCTGTATAGGAAATGGCTGTACAAAGCATTGTAAGAGTATGATAAACAACTGCACGTCAGTGCCCAAAGAGAAAGAAAAATATCAATATGTAAGCTATCAATTTTACTTAAGGCCCTATGCTAACGCTTACATTTAATCTTGACATTTTTATCCTCATAACTTATTTAAAAATTTTAATTTTCTAGTAACTGCAATTCGTGAAGAAGGTATAAGAGAATGAAACCTGAATGCCATGGAACTACTAACCACCAACAACAAGAGAGGCATAACTTAAATCTAGCAAAGACTAATTCTGCTAGTATAATTAAAGGAAAGTATATGGGTGCCTAATATGATACATACATAGGGCACTTCTTAGAAATTTAAATTATATTAAATTTCATCCAAATGCTGCCTTAAATTCAACCCTTACATGAAATATTTTCAGGCCGTGAAAATTTTAACATATTTATGAAATATAAATGTGATGTAAAAACTGCATGAAAATATGAATATTCTCCCAAAAAATTGAATCATTCCAAGGGAAATTTTTAATGAAAATGAAATGAACGAGATGAAACTATAAGTGGAGATGTCACCTTAAAATTTTAATATAATCTTTTTCTTGAATGCTCTTGGTGCTTCTGGTAAAACATTATTCCAATCACCACACATGCTATGATAGCTATTGCTCCGACCATCATCAGAAGAAAGATTTTGATGCCGCTCAATGAAGAGGGTTTGGGGTCTTCCACATGATCTACAACAGAAAAAGAACAATCAGTAAAAATTGAATAATGATGCTTGGCTGAAGATGAGATGATGAAGCTTTTAAAATACAACTGTATGTGAAATATAGTCATGCCCTTGCTATTAAGAGAAGTGTTTTCCACATTTGGCATTCTCAAGAATTTGTCCATACAATTTATCAGAAAGGGTCTATTTAACTGGTTCTTTGAAAGCAAATTCATGCTTAAAAAGGTTAAATTATAACTGCCAAGTGGTTGGTTTCAATATCTAGTTATCACACAGTATATCAGTCTGACAGGCATCCCTGACTCACAGCATCATTAGTAGGACATCAACACTAAGTGAACCCACACCTTGGAAATTGGTTCCAAAGTACAGGTTCCATCAAGCGCTGGTCCTTGATGAGGAAACCGTGAAACAAAGATTTTAGGGGTTCTTATCCTTGGATGGTAAGAGGGACAATTTCTGCTGAGCCCCTCAGACATTCCTTACTGACTTTGGGCTACCCTGAAGGAGCAGTACTGAAAGTATTGTGCGTCATAACATTTTTTAGACCCAAAAATAGCCTTCCACAGTTAACCTGGAAGGTGTCCAGTCCACTCTCTTCTCACTTGAAGCACTCCCAAGCCCAATGATATCGCAATGCCAGGAAAAAATTAAAAATGAAATTTAACTCCCAGAAATACCCACTATTTGATAACAAAATAATATATATCTACGAACTCAATGGAGCCTGACCCCGACACACCATGAAAAGCAGGTGATGCATCCAGAACTGCTGATTCCCAATTAATACACGGGCGTTCGGACTTCATTGAATCGAATCCTCATGAGAAAACTGGACATACCTCTCGGAGACTCAAAGAATGCAGCAGATGGGGATATTTGTGACCTATCCTCTTCATCAGCAGCTCCACTGCCACCAGTGCCCCCCTGTCCAGCTGGTGAATCCAACTCATACAGTTTCACAGAAAGAATGTCATGGTTGTCGGATAAATCTCCTGTCGCAGCGGTGAGCCCAAAATAATAACCGGTAGGAAGGCGGACACCACCAACTTTCAGGCACTCCTTCCAGGCTGCCTTGTTCTCTATGTCTGTTGAAACTGGAATACATAAGGTTGGAAGTCAACCAGGTGGGAGGGCAGCACATTCCTCTTCAATCACAGAGAAGAGTATCTTTTTTTGATATCTGATAATGCATGTGAACAATGGATCAATTATACAAAAAACAATGATGGTAGTAAGCAACATTGTACAGCGTGGCAAACGAAGTATGGTGAACTACTCTTCGGAGAATGCATCATTACGAAAACTCTCCAGCATGCTGTAAACAAAATACTACGGGGAAAAAAAAACCTTTTAAATTACGTATCCTATGACCGAAGGTGCGAAAAAAATATTTTACCACTTAATTAAAAAAAAACCCATGAGCACTTTCGATTTATAAGTCTACCACTGTAAGAATGCCAGTGAAATGGGAGAGGATTAACTGTATGCGACTACTTCGGTAAAATAAGTAGACAAGGATATATTAACCAATTTAACCTCCAACAAATGATTAAATCTGACTGTCATTAAATTATCAAGTATATTATAAAATTTAAAAGCTTCATAAAAGAGCATAATACATAATATCATTGGAATCGACACATACTTAATTTATACATACCTGCTTCAAATTGATTGCATTAAATACAACTGTACAACCTATCTCCGGTACATGAATTGGGAGTGCAACATCACAGATACTACTCCTAACATGAAAACTCCATCATCTCAACATGAGAATTAAGCTTTCAATGAATGTAATAATGAAAACCATAGGCTTTGATAACAACTTACTGATGGAAAAAAGTTTAAGATGTCTATTTTAAAAATATACCATCAAAACAAGGTTAAGCCAATGAATCGCATGTACCATACGTATACCAAGAAGTTCAAATTATGCATTGGATTCTAAAAATATAAATGATACTAGGAAGTCAACATGCAAGTCAATCACTAATATGTATACTGAAATGCATGAGAATGATACCAACATTCTGTAAATACTATTATTTTTTCTGATTTCGGAAATGGTGATTATCGTTAATCCACAAATGTATAATTTAACACATTTTTCATCAAAACTTTCCAAAGGCACAATTTCAAAGTTACATGTGTATGTAGTTGTATATAATTGAACCTTCATCTTGAGTTAATAAGATTATGTCAACTTATACACCACTATATTTTATAATTCTTAAGGAAATTCATTTATTTAAATATGAAACATGATGTTATTTACATAGGTATAAGCACGCACAGGAACTCATAAATGCAAGTGAATGTCATATTTTTTTTTAATGATTGAACGAAACTTTATCAGAGTAAAAAAAAGTTAATGGTTAAAAAAATATTTTAACATTATAATTCAGATATAAATGCTGTCCTACTTTAACCACATCTAAAAAAAACATTTCACATATATTCTATGGATTGAATTTTTAATGAAATTTTTAGATTGCTTAAATTTTAAAGCATAGCTGACAGGGTTTCATTATATTGAGAGAAAATTTAAGCAAATGGATATCCAATATCAAATCAAATTATTTTCTTGTCCCCCTTTAATCAGAATACTCGAGCATCTAGATATTAATATTATTGGAACACTATTTAGTTGAGCTGAAGTTGTCTTTACACATGGAAAATATTTTGCAAAAACATACACTCCTTTTACTGATGGTCTTAATAGTTGGTAATGATGTATTCATTATACTGAAACATGCAAAAGTCATATGGATTAGCACAAAACATCTCTCAGCAAACATTTCGTTGCCAGGGAAGAAAAAAAGTTCAGGAGTAGCTACATTGAAGCAGCAAACACTTCCAGCTATCAGCATCATATTTGTGGGATACCTACAATCACGCATATTTTGCTGAAGAGATGCATGCACATTACATTAGAGTTCCAAAAATTGGCATAGAAATAAAAAAGGGAAACAGATATATTAATATCTAAAGCATTTCCAAATTGAACCACCTATATACTTTTAATATAGCCACAGACTGGATAAAACCATATAAAAATCTTAGTTAATGAGTAAATTGAGTATGTACCACTAAATATCAAGAATCCTAAGTGCAAGTGACTATCAATTATGCATGAAAGCATACATTACATTAAATTGGTATATTATTTATCAATTCTATGTCCTATCACCCACCAATAATTCTGTTGCATTAAATTAAAATTTCTAAAATTATGACAATTTCATCAATTCAATTTCCACAGTTTAAAGTTGCAATTCAATAAAAATAAGGCTATATTCTCAAATGGTTAACTCAATGAATACTATGGTTCAATGAACAATACCGGCAAAAAAAAGATTAAAAGTATTTATTAAAAATAAAAAGGAATAAATTACCCCACTCGTTTCAGTAAATAAATGAGACTGCAAAATACTGATGTGAAATTTCATTTGAATTAAAAGCACAATAATATTAGAATGATGGCATATGGCTAATATTTAAACCTATGAATTTTAGGAAACCTCAGCTAAAACAAGAAGTTCTTCTGCAACATATAGCGTGTAATGCTAATCACTATGCAAATAAATAATAAAGTTACAGATTACACTATTTTCAAACTTAATCCATGATTTCATTTTGATAGTTTATAATTCATACACTAAGTTGCTTCACATTATGAAGTGCTCATGCAAGTCTGCATAAAATGACATAAAAGCATGTTTCATTGGCATAAAACAATTACAAAACACACAGTAAAATCAGATAGCTGATGAAAATGCAACATAAACTCTAATGGTGAATAAGTTGCATTCTCTGAAAATACTTATTGCTCTTATAAAGCACCAGGTCATTAACAAATGGCTACAGCAGAGCGTTAGAAAATATTTATCATTATTTAACTTAACACTCCAAGTGTGCCTGGTGTTTTTTTTCATTTCTGCCTACCATTTGTGGTTTCAGTGACCTATGTGAGTCCACGTTCTTCCTCTACCACGAAAAAATGAAAAAAAAAGACCAGAATGTTTTTAAAATGTGCTCTTGGTAAAAATGTCCCTTCTTCCGCTATCTATCATATATCTGCACCCTGCTGCTTTTCCATCGAGATAGACTTGGATTGCTTTCTCTTTTGTCACTCACTCTCTCTCTCTCTTTGACAGACCTCTTTGTGAAAAGCACATGCTCACTGAACCCAAAGCTCTCACACCCTCTTCTAACTTCGGATCAGTCTCCACAGCAATTGAGATCACCAAGGGGCACGCCTAGTCTTTGAGCACTTTCTTGGAAAAAATGGTAGCTGGCAAGCGCACACATTTTTATTTAATTCATACGTTAAACCTGTCTCACCATGCTTTTAGGTAAGAAAAATGTGTTTCCCTTGTTAGTTGTGCAATTTTCAACATATACTTCAGAAGTAAATGGTTGCAGGCATCACTTCACTTCAGACAGGTGGAATTTCTTTGCGATGCAAGGAAGATACACATCAGAAAGGCTTCAGAATAAAAGAGAGAAACTATTGGAGACAGCCAACTGCAGATATCAACTGTGGTGAAAATTATACAATTATTACTTAAATTATGATGAGGCTAATGCCTAAGTGCTTCAGGGATTATTGCACATGATTAAAGATATGCCAAGAATACTTTATCAGGTTAACAAATACCAAAATTGCAAAGACTTGCACATGTTTAAACTAGAAAATCAGTTATATTGTTATGGATTAGTAATTGGACTACTGAAAACTGAATTGTTTTGATTTACATGGGCTACTGAGAACCTTACATTTTAATAATGATTTTGTTTCGTAAACATTTTCATTTATTGA
>LYUA01002124.1:127153-138618 GCA_002093875.1 Calopteryx splendens | reverse complement strand
TTAACTTTGCCATTTGAATAAGACTTCAATTGATGAACACTTTTGATATATACTTTGAAGGTTATGGAGTCCTTACCCTTCAGGTGCATGAATATTAGAACCAATAATAGTTACCCCATGTAATCAATACGATGTGTGAAAAAGGTACATTTTCTATTCATTCATTGCTATCATTTTACCCTTGTCACTTGTATGCAATCTGGCTAAATTCCAGGAATCGTGTCTAGGAAATCTTTTAAATATTTTGCTGCAATTACCTCATTATCAGTGTAACATGTCTGCAGCCTTCTGGACCCTATTACAACGATATATTCAATCGAACCAAAATGCCACAACAGTACTAGTACAGTTCCAATTAGTAACCTTCCATATCAAGAAAGTAGCATAAATCATTACACAAATAAAGCCTGAGCCCATCAGTTATTTGAAAGTTCCTGGAGGCACCTGATATACGAAAATGAAGGCCAAATATAATATTGACTACTGATGACTCATTTGACACAACAGATAATTTCAGTCACATATATTCTCTGTACTTCAATCAAGTAGAACAAATGTTTCCCATTCAGATAAACTGTTCACCGTGTCATCCAATTGTGAAATTAGCACCAAGATTCAGTGCCAAGGAATTCATTGTGTATTATTTAATTGCTTTTTATTTCTGATTTATCATTATTAAACATCAGAAACCACTGTGCCAATTTATGTAATATATATTTAAAAAATATGTAATAGGAATGGCTAAAAGTTGATTCATTGATAACCATACAACATATCCTTTTACCTCATCAACTGTAGTAAAAATAATCTGCTTTACATATTTGTGTTTATCAGTTAATCAACGTTAATATAGTTATCTTATATCATGATATATGGCTAATAATCCAATTTTTATCTAAAAAAAAATTGTCATAATTTTGAGTGATAGAGGTGGCCAATGAAATGTTAGAAATAATCTTTACCTTTTCATCAGTATTGAGTGTTATTTACAATGCTGATAAAGGTTGTTAAAGGTAGCTATATAATATTTAGATTGACCAGTGTGTGATAGATCCTGAAATAGGAGTCTACACACTGTCCAACTTCACATTTTGGGGACCAAATTTGCACTTACGTAACCTCACCATTCTCAGCGCATAGCTTACATCTCCATCTTTGGCTCTTCTTTGGCCAGTGGGTATTGTCATGCCTGCAGTCCTGATAGGACTGCATGCTTGGAAGTTGGACGACCTCCTGTAGACGTCTGCTGAGCTGTTATGCCTTCCTAAGTACCAATAATCAGGTCTCACAGGTGTTTTAGTGATATGTTGCCACCTACAGATGACTGAAAGGATGGCACATTCAAAATGAACACATTAAATAGGTGGAAAAACATTTTCTTAATCCGTTTCCACATTTTCCTTCCTAAGAATTGGCTATTTATCATCCTGTCACCTTTGTCCACAAAACCCATTGCTGGCTTCAATGAGTTTCCTGAGTCATCCGTGAAATTTCCTTCCGAGGGATTTGCTTCTGATAAAATGGAATATCATGCTGTTCATCTTTTTATTAGTACCCCTTCAGCACATTGTGGTAGTCATATCCCATCAATATGGCCAAAGCTGGAAATTTGAGCATTTCTGGAATAGTAATCGCTGACATTCGAGTAGATGTCTCCTTGCTTTGTATAAACTAATCATAATATTTATTTGTTTCTGAATCAAGGAGGTGGAGAAATTCATTAAAAAAATAGTTTGAAAAACTCAAGGGAATTATTTTCTTACACAAGAGTTGGTGATTCATTCACAACACCCTACGTGGTGGTCTGATAAATGTATTGGGCATCGGGTTAAAATAGTGTGTCGGTAAACACCAGACTCAATATTGGTGTCACGATGTGCATCACTATCGCTATTTGGCCCATATTCTATTTCTTCCTCCTCCTCAGGGCCAGAACACATGAAGATCTCCCTCTCAATTTGATTGTCGTTGACAAATTTCCTTCTATCTATTATCTTGTGTTATTTACTATGTAAGGTGTGCTAAATTTCCAGTGTAGGTTTATCACAAAAATCCACAACTAAATACATGCTAGAATACATACCTAATCTTCAACACACAACACGTCAAAATACTCTGATGGTTCAGAAGAGACTGATTCTCTAACATGCATCTTCGTGATAGATAGAAAATGTGCATCTCAACAAATTTTTGGAAGGTGGAGGCTTTCAGGGGACCCCTTAAGATAACAAGAGAGAGAATCTTCTCTCAAAGAAAACATTCAGCAGTCTACATTTTCACTAGGACTTGAAATAAGACTCTCAATCTCTCTAAGCTTTAAGCTGAGTGTAAACAAAACACAAGAGAATGGACTGATATGATTCATCTGCCAGATGGCCAAATAAAACATAATACTGTGAGATAAGCAAGTAAAAAAATCACAAGGAAGAACTTATTAGAAAAATGCCATGTAAAAAATTTTTTTTGATGATGTGGGTGCAGGTCATGATGCTCGTTAGATAAAGGTTGTTATGTTGTTGTACATGCTGGTACTGCAGAAATCGAATTGGACATGAGTAACATATCATCATAGACTATTTAATTATTAAAGATGGGTTTAGGTTGTGTTCTTTGTATTACCCATCTGCCTTCAAGCCATTCTGAAAACCTTTTCTCTTTTTTTCCTCTTCCCCATTTACACATCATTCTCCCTTCTACAACATCCCACTACCTCTCAATATCTCCTCCACCCACTTTTTCAACCTTCTTCAAATATCATCTAGAAACTTCCTCTCTTCTCCCAGAACATTAAATACTTTGTTGTTAGTTTCCTCTTTGCCAACTTATTGACTGTCCATAAATTATATAAAACCTTTTAGGCCTCTTTTTGAACCCCCTCCCACCTCATAATGCACTGTAACAAACCTTGGACATCTCCCCACCCCACCCTTCCTATCCTTAATACACTACATTTGAACTTAATCCTTTGACTGCGGGAAAATGTATCTACGTATGTTAGGATGGCTGCAGGGAAAATGTTCTTATATGTTTGACCATCTCTTGCTCGCCTGACCCCGTCCCCCTCCAAATTTTATGGTTGTAGCATATCAAACCTTTGTGTCTTGAAACAGGCAAAATGAGGTAAAACATGAAACAAAAAAGCTTTCAGATTGCTTTTAGTTTTTTATTGAGAAAGGTTCAAAATTAGAGGATTCAATTATTTGCCTTGTACATGCTCTTAGAATTGTTGATTTAGTATGTGAGAAATTTTCCTCAGAATATGATTGACATCTAGCATCTGAGTACAGCTAGTTTGAGAAGGTGTTCAAGGAAAAAAAGTTTACATAAGCTGCAAGTAGCAAGAGGAAGTCACTGAAATAATAAAAAACTTACCATATTGCCAACATGCCTTTGATTTTGGTAAAATATTCTTGTTTTGCTTGTGAAATTGAAGGCTCCTTTGATGTGGCTAATTATGTTCTCACAGAATATAAAGCAAATTTGACAGTGAAGAATATTGAAATAATCAGCTACATAAGCAAGCCACCACCCTAGGGTGTGTGGCAGAGGGTAAGTTCACACCAGGCATGCACTATAGGAATACACTACTCAAAGGGGACATGCACCACACAATGGGCCACATGTCATGACAATCCACAATAACATAAGCTTCACATGCAAGCACTACACATGAAAAGTAATGCACAACTACATCATATACTACAAAGAGAAACATATGTAAAACCAGTACCACATACTATTACTTTATACAATAAAGGTAACGTACAAATGGAACAGATTAAGAATAACATACAACAAAATACACCACCGTTCACATGTAACTATATTTCTACTTACCACCCTGACTATCCTGTCTTCATCTTCCTGAATACATGGTGTAGAATACAAGTCTTTTGCTAATTACTAAAAAAATCTTGTCAGTTCAAATGAATGAATAATTAAAAAAAAAGTTATCATAATAATCTGTTAGTAATATACTATTTTTTAAATGAAAACAATTGTTGTACTGCTAAATATGTATAAGAATAAAAATTATTACAAGTACATAGTAAAATTTTGAAAATTTGTGTAACAACATTTTTAAATCACCTTATTTCTAATTATAACGGTGATGGAAACAAATATTACACCTAAAATCCATGTTCTCGGTAGCGCATTACACCACCCTTATACTCCCTCTCCCCCCATGCAATGCAACATAACAGACTTGGAGACTCCCTCTCCTACCCCCCGAGGCAGTTAAATAATTTATGGACAGCCCCTTATTTTTTCCAATATTCTACACATCCACATCTCAAAAGCCTCCAATCTCTTGCCTCAAAAATAAATTTTTGGATTCCTATAGCACTGCGTTCTGGGTTAGAATATTTACTTATCTTTATTTTATGCCTTTTCTTAGGGCACTTATCATCAATACTTCTTGGAAATGCTTCTTTTGTAAAACTATTCTTCTCTTAATTTCCCTAATATGTACTAAAATGATTATCCTCTAAAATACTGCCCAAATATGTGAACTGCTCCACTTGCTGTAGTTTAATTTCCCCTACTTTAATGTTTGACTTAGCCCTCCTAATTCTTGAGAACTTCATTATCTTCATTTTCGTCTCATTGATTATCATCCTATACCTGGTTCTGTCATGTGCTCAGAAATGACTGCAACCCCTTGGCTGATTCGCTAACTAAAGCTTGATTCTCCAAAAGTCTGACCTAATTGATCAGTGCCCCACCAACTTTTATTCCCAACTCCAGTCCTTCTCATGCTTGTCTTATCATTTCGTCTGCATATGTGTTTGAAAGCATGGGTGATAATGGACATCCCTGTTTGACCTCCTGCCTATCACCTCCCACCCTGTTTCACCATCTGCTACCCTCACCTGTATAGTCCTATTGCACTTATGCATGTACTGATTTAGGATAAGTCTCCTTTCCCTCCAGTCTACTCCTATATTCGGCTATGCATACTTGCATCAAGTTTGTCTGCTCTACTCACACCTTTTCTCCAAATCCACATATCATCACCTGTTCCTCCCACTATTCTGAATCCAAATTGGTCTTCACAGAGGTAGCTGTTTGCAGTATTATTTAACCTTCCATTGATCATTCTCAGAACTACCTTTCTTGTATCTTCATTTAAGCTTATCATCCTATAAACCTCACATACTGCTGCTTTGCTCTTTTTCAGGATGGGTATTGAAATTGATTAATGATGTCTTCTGACACCCAGCCCAGTGGGCCAAGTTTAGTGTTGTTGGAATATTTATCGATTTGTTGCTGTCCATGTTAATATCATGGAAAAAATAATTGAGGTGGGTTCCTATTGCCTCCGTCAATAATGATTTTAATGTGACCTCATTAATTTGCCATTCCACTGGAATCAGATAAATTTAAAGCTTCCTCACTGAGGAACAGATGCTGTATGGACTACGTTTGGTCTGGCTCTTACCCTTCAGCCTATCTAGTATCCCTTCTCTGGAGCAATTATCACTACCCCTGTTCATACAGCTCAGAACCAGTAAGCCCTTACATCATTTCAAGGTTTCAATAGTCTTCACCACTGCATCTAATGATGAAAAATGCTTCCCAGAAAAGTGTTTCTTTGCATTGATGAACAGGAAAAAGTCACAAGGGGCTAGACCTGGACTACAGGGAGAATGAGGAACACACTTCACATTGATTTTCAAGAGATATTCAGCAACAGAATTTGCAATGTGCGGCCATGCATTATTAGGGTACAGCATCCAGCCTGTTGCTTTGAAATGAGGTATTTTGTGATTGATGCAGCCTTGGTGAATTTTAATTACTTCCCTATACTATAGGTACATAATTGTACAGTGCTTAGTGTATGAATCATAAGTACTGGTACCTCATATCTTGTTCAGTCACCTGTTTGAATGTATCTTGATCTCTAGGCAAATAAATATTATTATTATTATTACCAGTAGCTATTGTGTACATGTCCTAAGTACCGATAAAGGACAATAAAACTAAGTACTAATGCCTAGGGTAAGAATTCTATAGTTACTGGTACCAAACCCATGTGCATAACTATATCCTTCTTCATTCTCCAATTACAACTTTATCTATCCCATCATATCTCTGGGATGGTTCCTTACATTTTCTACCTCTGCAATACAAATTAGAAAACGAAAGATAGTAGCTAATATTTTGTAGCTTGGAAACAATGATATAATGTCAAGGAATTAAGTTTTTAGTAAAGTGTGTGCTTTCTTTTACTTTTGTAATTAGTTTGGTTTTGTTTCAATATTAAATCATCTTATTTGTGTTAATAGTTGCAGTGAAGACATCAGACAATCCTCTTATAATGGAGAAGGGAACTTTGGCGCAGAGGCAGGGTGATGGTAAGTGATGGGGTTCCCATGTTGAAAATTTATGGAGAGGGTCCTTATAAAGTCCTCCCATGAGCTTGCATTTTCAATTTTTTTTCTATAGAATATGTATTAGCAGAGACTATTACTCTATGGTATTACATACTAGACTCCCTAGTAAGCTGGAATACCTCAGCCATGCATTAAAACATAATGTTTTGTGGCTGACTGGATGAATGAACAAAGGCTTGTGGTTAATTAAGCTTTCTTCTTTCCCCTGCACCATTGCAAAAAAAGCTAAAACTTAATCTTTAAGAATGATGGGTCAAAGGTTTTGCATTATCTCAAAGTAATGGTGAATTAGTGCATTATATAAAACTGTTCATGTTTATGTACATAAACCCCTCATAGTGAGGAAAGCTGATAAACAACTGTGCTTGCAGGTCTGCATTTCATGAAAAAAAATTTGACTTGATTTGGTGTCTTTGTAACACTCCAGTGATCATTAGGCCTGGACATGTTCCTATCTCTACTCCCGAATATTGAAAAATGTGCATTCATTGTTGTAGCTTCTCAATACAGTTTTGTGGGTACTCACAATGAGATCAAGCTTGCCAATTACTTATTCAGGACTTCCCATCATTTCTTGTGTCAAAAGCATCCCTTCTTTCCTATGTCACCTTTTCCATTAAGTTTCAAATATCTTACATTATAAGTTCCTACTCAAGTTTCATTAAAATTTGAATAAAAGCTATCAACTGCATTTACATTTTGCTGTCGGACCTTTGATGTGATTGAATATGAAATTGACATTTGAAAACTAACTATTGGCTTCTGTCACTTTTAGCCATCATAATTATCTCCATTCCTCTATCCTACCCTACCCTCCCTTTGTTACACTCTGAAGGGTATTACACTCTCCTATTTTAGGGTGTGGTGTAATATACGTATGGACATACTGGAAAGTAATGCGTAGGAAATGAGAATGGTAAAGTTGAACAAAATTAGAGAGATATACTGTGGCACAGATAGGGATTCAAATATTCATTTTTCCCTCTGGATAAAGTATGACCATAGCTAAAAGTGAGTGTTAACAAATCAATTCCAATCTTCCCTCTACAGCCTTTTTACTCTCAATTTTCTTGCCGGGTGTCCTTATAGACCATGCCACACCCCATTTGGACGACTTTAGGGGTACCGTGTTGATGTAGAAATGGACAAGGCATTCCAAAAAATGATATAGGACTTCTGTTTCTAGGTAACCCTAATGAAATATTTCAATCAATGAGGGGCGTTGAGAGGTCACTCCGCCATCATCAGCGTGAAGAGAATCATTACCTCCTGTTGAGAGCTATTTGCAATGTCCCACTGCCGATCTTCTCTCAGAGAATAGAAAAGGCTGTTGAAAAGACTCCAGGAAGATTCTTCAAGAGAGGTTTCTGGGTTCTTAGGCTGCCTATATCAATGTCTTCGGCAAAGAGATGCAGCTTCACCCGCAACTTTTTCTCCACGAGCCTTGACTATTTGTTATATATTCTGAATGGAGGACGAGGAGTTTCTACTTTGAAGTTCAGGGGAAGCTGATTTCAACTCTCGGAATCACCATGTATATATTTATGTTGAACTTGAGTAAGCGTCATTGGCTGTAGCCATTTCAATATGTGTATGAGATCCAGGGATGCAGCCATTGGGGTTGAAGGCTCCTAAACCATACATTCAGGCTTTTCCATTAATGCTAAATTTCAAATTATATTATGTCGACAAATGACTATGAAAATATGATATGTGAAACCATTCCTTGGATTTTTTTTAACATCTTGTCATTTTTGTAGCTCTATCCAGCATGAAATTCTGGTGCTGTGACCTAAAATCAAAGTTTCTGTGTGATTCTCCGTGGACCCCGATGGAAGCGGCATTCTTTGGGCAAGAATGTGAGATTTTACCTGCGGAGAGCATTTAAAATAATTTTTGAATTTATGACCGTATTAAACATACTAGTTCTTATTTTCACCAATTGATGCTAGGACGAAAGTCTAACTTGCGGCTGAGAATTTGATTTTGGGACAAGAATATTGGTGGGATTCATGATATTTATATAAATATCATGAATTTTTTCAGCTTTTCCAGCATTCTCTTGAGTGTCTCAGTTAAGTGGAAAATATTATTCTTTGTAGGGAATTTATAAAATTAGCTTAGCAGATTGCTGCCAAGTAAAATTAATTTTGAAGCGCTAAGCTTTTATAACTTGTTATCCATTGGAAAATTGTTTTTTTAAGTCCAAGAATAGTTTTAATAATATCGAAAATGGTCGTGTGCTTTTGTTAAAATGTGGCTGTTGGTCTTAATTTTTTATGTTGGGCAAATTGTTTTTTAATTCAAATGTTAGTTTTAATTATAAGAAATGATGGTGTGCATTTCTTAAAATATAATTGTTAGTTTTGATTTTTTATATGTCGGGCAGACTTGCAGGACGTTTAGCACTGGAATGTCAAAACATGCTAATCTTTTCATTAGTTTGACAGTGAATCTTTTTTTCGCTAAAGATTTGTTTAAGGGAACTCATTCTAGTGATTTTATTTCTTAATTTTTACACTTCAGTGACAAAGGCGCTAAGATAGATTTTTTAAAGTGTTTTGAAATTTTGACGAATGTATAAAATGTGAACAACAAAGTTTTAAATTGCACGTTTCCTGTCTATCCTCTCCTCATACCTAATCGATCCTCTCTACCCCACACCATTGCTGAATTTTAAGCCTCCATTCTTGGTTTATTCCCTTCGCTTGACCCATGAAGGCCAACTCCCTCCCTGCCCTTCCCCCCCCATTATTCCACCCACTCTTTAAACTCTCTCCCCTCCCGGACTATATATATAAAGGATGTTCTATGATCGGATTGTGTGAATTTTCTCTGGATAATGACATCGAAACCGGTTGAGGTTTAATAAAAATATTTTGTGTGGAATATTACAAAGCCGGTTTCCTTTTAATCACGTCACGATTCCGCAAAATATCTAAGCCTAAGTAACGGTAGTCTACTGGTTAGGGTAGGTTTTTGGTGGACACCATTACTACACGGATATCACAGCACTAACATCACGACACCCTACGCCACAGTAATCAATTCTTCAACTCCGAATGGCCTCTGCTTCTCTCAAATATGCCTAATCTTTTCCTCCCTCTACCTCACTCCTACCTTCATTTCCCCCCCTCTACCACAGTCTTCAACAATCCATTACCGCTCAATACACTCTGCATCCACTTTTCCTGTTTTCTTTGGATTTCTCCCGATACTCTCCTCTCCTCCCCTACCATGCCCAAAACTTCTTCGTTCGTTTTACTTTAGTTCCGTTTCACTTTCCCCATCCCCCTCAACACCCACATCTCTAAACCCTCCAACCTACGCGCATCCTCTTGCCCGAAATACCATATTTCGGATCCGCACAGCGCTACGTTCCGTATGAGAATCTTTTATTAATTTTTTTTTCTGTCTTTAATTAGTGTATTTTTCATCAATGCCCTTCTTCTTACAAATGCTATCATTCTCCTAATTTCCCTGGTCTTTCTCCGAATGACTTCATCAGTTTTCCTCCAAAATACTACCCAGATATGTGAACTGCTCCACCTGTTGTAGCTTAATCTCTCCTATTTTAATGTTTATCATAGGCTTCCTTATAATTGAGAACCTCATTACCTTCGCCTTCTTCTCATTGATTATCCTCCTAAGCCTCTCAAGGTGAATCTGTTATGCGCTCAGCAATTATTGTAATCCCTTGGCTGTCTGGCTAACTAAAGCTTGATCGTCCGCAAATCTGACTGATTTGATCAGTTCCATATTAACTTTTATTCCAACGTCCAGTCCTTCCCATAATTTCCTCTGAATATGCGTTTAAAATCATGGGTGGTAACGGGCAAACTTGTACCTCCTGCGTATCATTCCCCACCCTGCTTCATCATCCGCTACCCTCGCCAGTACTGCCTGAGGCATACAGGCTTCGGATGTCTCCCATCCATCCTGTCTACTCCATATCTTCTGAAATCCGTTCATTAATTTTTATCAAGTAACTCAGTCCAACTCCTCGAAATCTACGAAGCAAAAAATTACATCCTGGTTTTATTTTATATTCCTTTCAAACAGCGATCACTTCGGTAAATAATTAGTTACCTAAGTCTCGACGCCCAAAAAAAAAGGAATTCCAGCTTTATTTTTCTCAAAATTTTAAGTTAGCTCGATGCATTGACACGTTTGAAAGAGGAACCAGGGAAACAAACCGGAGGGGAGTGGAGCATTCAGACACAAGCCGGCGCTCCGGAGGGCGGCCTTGATATTTTCCCCCGAGGTTCGCCCTCTAAGCGTGGGAGCGATAGCGGGTCCATTCATTCATTAATTCCGGAGCGAATGGGTTTCGACGCGGGCAGCCCCAATCAGGGCGTTCGAACAACAATGGAAGTGGAAACGGAAAACCATAGCGACATTTGATAATTTAATATTCACGTTGGCCTTGGTCATCATCGGCGCACTCTTACAAATATGAACACGGGCGTCGTGTGCCCCTCCCCCCTTTCCTGTTCCTCCTCCAAGAGGTCATTGTCTCATTGTTACAAGCACAGAGCAAGGTTTTCGTGCGAAAGAAGTGTCAATCTCCGATCAAGGAAGATGAGCAGATGAGTATCCTTCCATATTTTCGAAACATCCGAATCGATTCCGTATTTACGAGTCAAGTCAAGTAAAGTAAGTCGAAGTAAATGCGAAATAACATATCATGCGCCGTTTTTTCGTCACTCTGCATTCCCTTCACTGCTTACCATATGTTTTTGCGAAACTAAATCTCTCGTCCTAGTTCTCATACTTATTTATTACATCCTGAGCCCACCCAAGAGTTGAAGTGCTGTGGTAAAATTATTATTTTTCACCAAGATTTACTTATTTTTCATTTGTAATTTTCTATAAATATTTACACATCCACTCTATCCTTAATTCCTTTTGCGAAAGGGTTACAAAGATGATTAATTTTTAATAAGAGAGGCTTTGCTTGTTATCAAAAAGGGATGCAGTAGTCCAGGGGGTAAAGCTCTGAGCTACAAACCGGAGGGCCCGGGTTCGATTCCGGGTGACGCCTCTTGGCACCCTCAGTTTCACCCA
>LYUA01002124.1:19800-36087 GCA_002093875.1 Calopteryx splendens | reverse complement strand
GGCGTAATTTTTAAAAGGTTCACGGTCAATGAGGAAATATGTAGCTTTTGATCTTTCTATTTTTGTTTGTTATTGAGATTTTACAATTAATTAGCAATCATTTTGTAATTTGGAGATATATATTAAGATTTAATCCCAACCATCATCTTCACTGTCGGTCATCATCAATTGATATCATTGTCATCATCAACAATAACACTAATGGCAGTATCACTACGTGGAAAAATATTTTTTTGGTTTGCTATCCTCCGGTTTCTCCTCAACCCCTCATTAGCTTATTTTCTTTCCCTTTTAATGGCACAAGAAGCAAATAAGTCTATATTTTTATTTCTAGGAATGTCAAAGTGAAGGAAAGGAAAAAAGTCGTATGTTATATTTTATGGTATTCTATTGTACCGTATTGTATTTTATTCCATTTTAATATTATTTTTTATATTATATATAAAAATAGCCTAGCCAGGTGTTGAGACGATGTAGGTTTTAAAACTTTCGATTTCTTAAATTTCAACCGTCAACATGAAGTGATTAAAACCATGGTAACGTATTCATTATCTTCTCATATAACCAAAATAATTGCAAAATTTCCCCATCCAAAAAATAGCAAAAATAAGTTTGGTCTCTTTTGCTTTGGCCGAGCTGATGATAAGGACCTTTGTCGGTGCAAATGTTTCAAACCTTCAAACATCCTGTAAAGGTCCCCCATGAGGTGAGCGAAGGATTTTCGTCCCATGAAAACATCACTGCAGTTTCCAAAGGGAAAGGTTGGCTCGGCGTATGGCACGCCCTGTCTTCGCCAATGACCAAAACGCCACCTGATAAAGGCAGCGGCAGCGGCGGTTATAATTATCAGGGCGATGGTTCCATAGGATATAATGTCCCACGGCAGCGACATTGCGTTCTCCTTCACCGCTCGAACGACGATGATACCTGTAGGTGGAGTAAGTAAAAGATTTCAATGAAGAAATAGGCGTCGAATCATTAGTTGGAATGATTGTATTCAAATATCTCTTCGGCGTTTGAACACAACTAGCTAATAATGATACAATTATATTAGGAAGTCACATTTGAGTCACACGTAGATCGTTTATTACATTTTGCATCAATTTTCGAGTATAGGAGAGATTTTGAAATTTTCCAAGGGGTTGCTTCTTTAACGACGCAGTTCGATGCAATGCGAGAATATCTTTTGTATTTGCAGAGATTTCTGGGGAAATGGGGTAATCAAATTGGACTCCGGACTTCTTGAACTTCAAACCGAAAATCCGCAGACAGGACGTGTTATATTTCAGATGGTGCAACGGAATACGAACGGGCACCTTCACAACCTAACAAACTGACTGGTGCCTCCCCTCTATTATCCCATCCCACTCCTCCAATCCACCCCTTAACACACGCCCCCCTTCCGCCTCTGAGACTTACAACTATGGCACCCGCCGTTCCCTGAGGACTTTCTGCATTGTGCCTGATGACTTATGTTCACATAGAAACCCATCGCACAAAAATAAAATGATAGGGAAAATTAGAGAACCTCTTTTTTACTGTAAGTGACGCTCCACAAATTAGGGCCTGCATCAGTTACTTAGTTATACCAATTATAAAGTCGTTAGTACCGACATTTTTGCGTAATGTAGTGAGCCAATACCGATCTTCCTCACTCCTTGAGTAATAAAACTTGGCTTTAGCCATTCTGTACACATTTGTCTGAATGAACTCAGGATTCCAATGATGCCTCAATGTGCAGTTTTTGGTCATAGTAGCAACAGCCGCAGATGTCTACCAGGAAAAGGGAAATTATTTCGTTTCCGGAAATACTGAGCAAATGAATACAGTTAGAGACTTTTTGTGCTGGGTTTATGTTTTAGAATAGCCATAAGCATGACACACGTCTACCTAATTACATTTATATGGTCTATTACTTAACTGGATTATTTATTATATTTACGGGCAGAAAGAATGAGTAATTATCACGGCCCAATTATTTCTGCTTAGTGTAGGACTTTTTATCCCATTAATATTCTTAATCCTATCTCAGTAAAATTATTATTATTAAGTGAATAACCTTATTTTATCCATATCCGACTACCAGCTTTTGTTTGCACTTATATTTTAAACAATATTCTCATCTATCCGAATGCCTGAAATGTTAATCATGTAACCTAGTAACTTGTAATTACGGAGTTCGGTGGTTCCCATATTATGTCTGCAATCATCCATCATTCTAGGGGTATCGTCATACCACAGCAAGGTGGTCGGACGAGACGACCTTGCGGCGAGGCCGTACCAGAGAAGAGTTTCAATGTATGCATGCTTTTGGCTCGGAGGAGTAACGAGTTTCTTGTTGAGAAAATTATTCACCGGACCGAAAAGATTCACCGGACCTATCAAGGAATTGTCGTCAGCCGCTTGGGGATTGCAGGCCATTTGTGCTCTTACTGTAATCAGAGTGAGTGAAATATCTATGAAATCCTCTCCGTGCCCAGAACATTCCGAAGGAGCTTCGCTGGAGAGAGTAGAAACGGGTTTATAGTGTATCTATCCATCGACCGCTCTCAATACTCGTCTGCGTGGTCGGATCAAATCCGATTCCGTCTCAGTGCACTCGGAAAGTTGATACAAGGAAGACGTTTTGTGAAAATAAATCCTTGGCAACAATCCCCTTTGTTTTCGCGAATGTGAGACTCTTTTATTTCCCGAAGATAAGGACCAGGAGTAAGGCGCCTTACTCCTGCTCTTAACAGTTCTCAACTGAGCCGTTTTCTTGAGTGTACGGAGGTGATGTCCAATCGTTCTCTGGATTTTGCCTTCTGCCCTTTTCCTCAGATGTTCGCCTGCTCCTAGAACTCTCTTGCTTGGAGAACTTGGAGAACCCTTCTTCAATTTGATGGTGGCTTTGTGATGTCACAGCGTCTAAAACATTTATTTCCGCAAGTTGCAGCGCCTCCTGCCTGTCTGAAAGCTTGTTCGTCCTCACCAATACATTTTGTCACATACGAAAGTGTAGTACTATGACTGAACCCCCACAAAGGGATAGTTAAGGCTTTCCGGACTACCTATTATATCTATTTCCCCAGTATCAAACTGTCTCTTTACTGCAGGCGAGTAAAAAATGCCGGAGAAGAGGGGCAGGATCATCAATCAAATGAGGTTCCATTAAGTCGCAGTACACACATTTATAATGGATATCAATCAGGTTTAAGTTTTGATCTGTACAGCTTCACTATATGCTACCAGAAGAAAGTATGATGGACATACATATATTTTATAACAACAGTACTCTTTATAAAAGTAGCCCAAAGTGCAGGCTTTCTGCTATTTATAATAAATTATCGAATAATAGCAATATAAAAGCAATTGAAAATGTTGATAAGTTCAAAAGGGCACTATGTAAAATTATTTTTTTAAAATCTATTAATCTTTGTCGGAATATGTTTGTGAATTTTAATCTGGGAAATTGGTGCTTCTTTAACTGTAGGGTATGAAGTGTTCCAAGATTTGTAAAAAAAATCCCACACAAAAAATAATGACTATTATTATTATCTTTCGCCGGCTGGTAGCCAAGTAGTAGTGCTAAGATGTCGGAAGGTATAAAGGCTAGTGACGCAATAGCGAGCGCAACTACAACTCTATTTGTTGCATCGATTGAGAGGAGAATTTTATCTGGGTCAGGGATTTTTGAGAATTCTAAATTCAGAGCATTAGCGAGACCTTTTATGTCTGCGTTAGTGATTACCAGGCAATTTTCTATGAGCTACTTCCCTCCTTCCTTTAATAACGGCAATTTCGTGCTGGTTGCCGTGAACATTACAAAAGGTGAGGGGGAAATGAATTTCAGCCGATGAAAATTCCCATTTTCCCTCCAATCCTCTTTGGCAGTGGCGTCGTGAATCTCGACGCCGCATTACTTTTGTGACTTGAGAAAGAACTATTGCTCGGAAGAGTCAGATGAAATTCCTCATCAACTACGCTTTCTTTACAGCGGAGGAAGATATCCAAGAATTAAACTTAGAGAGATACCCTTTCCATTTAACGAACACTTCCTGTCTGGGGCCTTTCACTCTGGTCTTCAATATTTTACCTTTTCTGAAAACTGATGAATTCGAAAAATCTACCCTCTGCATTAATGAATCGGATGACATTGAGGTTCTCTGCATTCCCTATAAAATTCTAGAGGCATATTAATTTCCCGTATTTACATTCCACGAATGCATCAATACCCATAGTGTTAAAATATTTTCTCTTTTTCAACACGTCTTCAAAAAGACCAGTGATGTTACCAGAATTGGAAATGACTATTCATTTGATGGTAACGTTGGAACTCCACCCTGCAGAATTCTCAAGTGCCATGTGCTTCCTATCTTTTACGCTCTTGCTGCCCTCGCTCTTTTAATCTCCATTAGCATCGTCATTATTTATAGTTGTTTGTGGTACTTAGAAGGCAATAGGCTTCCTTTCTTCATCGGAAATGGGCGAAAAACGATGAAGACACAGTTCGTGAAAAGAACATCGAGAGTATATTAAGATCGCCGTTCTCTTTCGGTGATATTAATACGATACTCGTATTTGTCGTTGACATCGTAGGACTGATTATACGCTGTATAGTGTCCTATGGAGTGAGGATAATTTTCTTAGCATGCTTCATTATAAGAGAAACTTTTAAATAATACTATAAATAATAGGCGCTAGAGGAGGTAAGATGTATCCACCAGACGAATGATAACTTTCTTCTTTTTCTTCCAAGCAACCATTTTGATCAGCCAATTTCCTAATTGCACACGTTTGTGAAGCGATTATAGTCTTTTTTGTGGTTCCTCAAATGAACAGATCCTCAGCAATTTCACGTATAATTCTAACTCCGAATCAGATGATTTCATAAGAGATTTACGAATACCTGGTATGTGTAGCGTGTGATATATCTAAGAATATCAGCCTGCTTAGCGATCCCTCTCAATGTCTCTACCGTCTCTACCGTCTCTACTGAACGTCAGTTTTCTTGGTGCCCTTTATATAAGTTTAACAATTGGATATTACTATTGATTTTTCGGAAGTTAAAAATAATGGAGTCCATCGGTAAGAAATATTTTGGTCCGATATCGATAGATGTCAGGCATTGACTTTCAAATCAATAAATTGATAAAACCATGAGTTTTCTGTGTTGCATCTTTATAAGTCTCCTGGATAAATTTCGGGTTTTTAGGACGAATTTAGCGTGATAAATGAAGAACTTGTGTTCTGTACCTAGGGTGTTTAAAATTAACAATGTAATGTGCATTCAACGATACATCACGGGAACCATTCCCTCGATGAAACAAATTTTGTATCAAAGAAATGACGTTAGTATTCCGATGGTGAGACCCTATCGAAAATACGCTTATTATTATGGAATAAGTGCTTTATAATATAAGGCAACATATATGACATTCAAATCAACAAATATATAGCAATGAGTTGTGAGTGTTACATCTTCGTAGGCCTCCTAGATACAATTCGGGTTTCAGCCAATCAGAGTTGCGTCGTTTTTATTCTGTAAATCAGTCGTTTCAGGCAGGACTTCTTTAAACATTACCCCCGTAGGTTTTTAAATTTCGTGGAAAGACTACTATTCTAAATAAAACCAGTTTATATCTATAAAGTTTACGCCAAGTTAAACCTTACGATGTTTCAGCAGCCGACCAATTAAATGTGATCTTCCGGCCCCGCATGGCCTGAGAACCGAAAGGATGTAAAGAGCGAAGGTCATGTTCGGACTAACAGTTTCTGGGAATACCCTTAGATTTTATGAAAGTAGGTGACAAACATTAATGACGGTATATCGGATAAGAACAAATCGAATGATTGTAACAGAAGAATTTGGTCTCATCTCTCGCGCTAAGAGTGGCGAACTAATTCAATAAAGAAAAACAATGAAAATTAATTCATCAAATAGATAAACAAAGAATAAAAATATTTATTAATTCTCAAAGTGTTCTTGAAAAATATTATGATCGGAAATTTTATATTTCTATTCAAGTTTGAGAAAAGATTCACATCGTTTTAAAAAATTGGAAAAACCAATCAATTATTGTGCTTATAATATAAAAACTCTTTTAAAAGAGCAAATTCAAATAATTTAAACATTTAGTAAACCTGTTGAAAATAATTATAACATGTAGAATTTTGAAACACTTGGAAAAATTGGTCTTACTGGATTTGACAATCGGTTACCGGCTGTTTCGAAAGATCTTTATCGAGAAGTCGTGGAAGAGAATTATTGACTTCAGGGTTTGTTGGAAAACAGCAACCATTTATATGATCCCGACGTTTGTTTTCGGGTGAAATGGTGCAAAGATAACTTTCACACGCTGCGCAGAAATTTCCTTACCTTCGAAGAGGTTGATGAGGCCAGTGGTGGAGCGATGAACGGCGGTGATTTCGGCGATTCCCACTGGTATTAATTCAAAGGTTTACTATGCAAAAAGGGACCACAGCACTCCTTAGCACTCTATTTTAAGAGGGTAAACCTACCGGACACCTAAACGGTCAAGTGTAGGCCTAAGAAACTAACTTAGAAGCGTTCACGCTTGCCTTACGTATTCATGGAAATGATAACGTTCTCATCTAGGAAAACTCTAATCGACTATCTTCCTAAGAGAGTTTGCTGCAGACTGCCGAGTGCTAACCCCTCCAGACTCCATGTGCTAGCTCACGATACAATCTTATGTGCATTGGTGAAGGACAGACCTTCCTTTAGTTTACTTCCGGGCAAAATATTGATGCCACCGCGAAGGTTTCCTGTTGGCAATGACAGTCTTAATCGAAGCTGCTTCTATTGCATAATATACCTCTTTATTGTCTTTGCCTGAGCATAATCTTTCGTAGTAAATATAATTCAAGGTGATATATTATATTACGTCAGATCTCCTTCGTCAGAGGCCGGTTTTGAGTCCGTGATACTAGAATTAACTGGCGAGAACATAGGATTCGAAATAAATTGTTTCACTCTATCAATTAATTTTGGAATATATTTATTATATTACCATGCAGAGTCAGATTATATCAAATGCTTTACCATAAACCTTAAGAACACAGGGCCGAAATCCCGATGTGGTCCTCATGACCTTTACCGAAAGCAATTTTATAACGGACATTTTTATTTCAGCATTTACGTTAATAGTCTGCGGGTGAAATATATGTTCAATGTGTGCAAAAGTAAACCATAGGTAAGAGAAGCAACATTATTGCTCTGGGTATATGAGGAAAACTATTTCCACCATTGCGGTGATGTAAAAACAAAATGTAATGCTTTTGAATCTCGCGCTTATAGTGCTTTCTAGATTGGTCGAAGTAAATGTTTGGTATTTAATGAACTTCATAATTAGGTGTATTTGTTGTTTTTTTAAGTCGTTCTTTTATATTTTGCTTATTTTTGTGCTGCCGCGTAGTGAAACTCCATGTTCATGGCTGGTGTAATTCATGTGAATAATTCGATCGTCAAAATTCTCATACATCGTTATATTCTCATATATCTTCAAAAATTGAGTGTCATTTTTTTCGATTATGGTTTTCGTCGTTTTCGTGTATTTGATCGTGAAGTCGATTACTAACTTGGAGAACAGCACAAACAACAGGAAGAGCGTATAGTGCCGTTGGTGTGTTATTTTCGCGAGTGAAAATTTTAAGTTTTCTGCAGTGTAAGGTTGCTCCTCGAATTACCACAGGGCTTAGCCCTTTTAGTCGAAATGCTGTAGCGACGTTGATTGTGCAAACCAGTGAGTTTCAGTCTGCAGTTTTTGTGTTGTCTATTGCAGAGTAATGTATATTTCAATTTATAACCATGAAGTGTTAACCACACTTTTTTTATTTTAGGTTGGCTTGCATTTAGTTTTGAATATGTAAACGATCGAACCTTATCTGAGAGAATGTCAAGAACATATGCTGGGTTACGCATTCATTTTATTTATTTATTTGGATTTATTTCACTTTTATTAAATTTCGCGACATGTTTTATTCATTTAAACAATCTGAAAGGGCGTCGTGGCGAAGGATATTACGTGGAAGCCGAAGTAGGAACACCCCCGCAGAAAGTACGCATAATCAGTTGTATTTTATCACTTGAATCAGTTTTTTGCGTTTTTAATTTTATGTTGAAATATTCAATGTCAAAGCCTCGGCGTGACAGAATGAACGAATATTATTATGGTGTTACTAAATATAACACTTGATTTTAATTAACTTCCTTTGGTGCATTTTCGATCCTAAGGTTAACATGTAAGATATTTTTTCTTCGCAGCTGAATATCCTAGTTGACACTGGAAGCTCAAATCTTGCTGTAGCAGGTACTGCACATCCACTTGTTGATGCATATTTTAAGAGTGAAAGGTATGAGAACTTTCCCATTCTTTGCCATTTGTTCTAATAGCATCTGCAATGTTTATAATATATTTCTGTTTGTACAAACTGGTGTAAATATATAGAGTTAATAAAAAAAATATGTATTTTACTTGAAAATATGATTATATTCTACTACTCGGTATAGCCCATATTTACTTGGCATCTGTGCTCTTCTGTTTGTTTAGTAAATGATTGAAGACTTAAACTTATCCTATGTTATTAAATTACGCATTTAAATGCGCGTGATTCCCATTACGCGTGATTCCCATTGTACGTTATTAGCAAAATTTTAATTTTATCTAAATAGATCCGAGACATATCTCTCCAAAAAAGAAAATGTGGGTGTTCCCTATACCCAAGGGTGCTGGGATGGAAAACTTGGGAGTGATATGGTTATGATACCATCTTTACGTAATCTTGTTCCTGTCAGATGTGACATAGCTAGTATTCTCACCTCAAGGAATTTTTATGTAAATGGATCTCATTGGCAGGTAATGTTTCTAATTGAATGATGTCTTAATATTGATTTGAAAGTTGTCAATGGGATACTATATAAATAATTGCAGTTATTCTATTAGAGAATTGAATGCATTTTTTCAATTTTTCCTGTTAATGAGTTTCAATTAGTAGATTTTTAATGCCAGTAGTGGTAATTTTAATTAAATTGATAGCAAAGCCCTCATTGCAAAAAAAATTAGAATGGGTTACCTGCTGTGCGTTATCAATATTAAATATCATTGTGGGGTTTTGAATTCATGCTCATTACTTAAACATGACAATAATGTTTAAGGCCTCACAGAAAACAATTCTATACGATTATTAGCACATTGTGTTTGTGTGGCATTCATTGTGCTGTCCCAAGTTTGCAACATTTTGAAAAGAGTTAATTACTGGGGTTCTTTTATTATTGTATTTCATGCTCTACTTTTATTAAATTAATATATTTCCAATGATTTTGAATGAGCAGGGTATTCTCGGCTTGGCTTACCCATCAATATCAAGACCTTCATCTCACATTCTGTCATGGCTTGAAGCTGTATCCTACGTGTCTGGTCACAATGTCAGTCAATATCACTTCCGTTCCTTGCCTCTTCCCTTCTCTCTTGAGCTCTGTGGACCATACAATGAAGACCTTGATCATTATGGCAACTTCTTTGTTGGAGGTAAGATCCCTTTTTTAAGTGAAATTTAGCATGTTTGATAGTTTTGGATTTTTTCAGATTATTTATTGCCATATGTTGTGGCTAAAATGGATAGTTTCATTTCTGAATTAAAGAAAAACAAACTGAAAAAATGTTATTTCATTCAACAACAGTCTTTAGAACTGTACTCAAGATATTGCGTGAGTGTAGAAGAAACTGATATCTATAAGTAGAGGATCTGTAAATACAAGCTAGGTAGGTGGTGAGGCATTTTCATTCATGTGTGCAATGGTATGTAGCCTATGAATAACCCAACCCTTGTAATCCACGGCTAAAGGGTTATTTTGTAATGAGGAAGATGGTAAATATATTTGATCTAATAATGTTTTATGGATTAAAATTTAAGGTAGTTAGTGGCTTGGTTGGGGACCTCTTCAAGGTTGCCCGGAAAAATATTGGAAAATGCAAGCAAATATGCTTGAGAATATTTATATAGATATCTAACAGTTAACATATTTTTATATACATTTAATTTGGTGGATAGTATATGACAAATAGGCTTAGTACTACCATACCACCTCTCAGACATAAGTTCGTAGTCATAACCATTATGAGAATGTCAAGGTTTCAGCAATTACTTTAATTGACTTAGTATCAAAAGTTACTTTCTTCCAGGGAACCAAATGCCAACCGTGGGGTGAATGTTTCTAGTTTGATTCCATGATCGAAAGGTCTGGCTTATGACTCCCTCATGATGAATCATTTATGCACTTGTTTTTGGGTTGTAAGGATGTGCTGAAAAAAGCTGCACCATGCACAATTGTGGTCACCCATCACCATCAAATACATTCCTCTTGACACATTATTTATATTTATTTGAAACCCAAGTATGCAAAAATTTAATTGATTCTATAAACATCTAATGCATTATTGAAGTGTTCAATTGGTCAAAATGACTATGTTATGTCTATTGCTGACCCCATGCCTTATATCAAGTACAAGGCATGCTAATGGTCATTGGGAAAATAAAACATTTATTATTATTACCATCCTTAAATTGTCCCACAATATTCCCATACATGGATGTAGTATTCAGAATATATGTGGAAATGTTAATCCTAAAATTATTTTTTCACCTTGTTGTGAACATGCATGTTACAAACCTGCTAGTTAGAATTTTAAGTTTCATTTTTCCGACATTATTTGCACAAATATGATTCTTAGACGAGTTCGTAATGTTGTTGTTGTATTCTAATGTGCCAACATCCATGCAGTTTATACTTCTACTGCATGATAAAGTTTAGGTAAATTGTAACCATTAGGGTGTGGTCGTGACTGAATAGATCTATCTAATCGGTGGAAAACTAAAACTCATTTATACCATGACGGCTATTTACTATCCAATTTAGGTAGATTATAACCAGTCATATAAACTTTTGTGAGTTGAGATAATGCTGATGAAATTTTAACTCAAGCAGAATTTTACTATGTACATAATTACATGTAAACATTAATATCTAGATTATGATATCTAATTGAAGTTGAGGATTTTGCTTCCGATTGTAAGACAAACCCACCTTTCTTCGGAAGTCTGGAAAGGAAAAAAACAGCATCTGAGATTTGTGCAAATACGGTATTACTGCTTAAGGACCAAGGCCATTTTTATTACAATTTGTTGTAATACAATTAATAGAGTGACACATTTTCGAAATCACAAAATAGGTGCAAAGCCATTTTATTATCTTTGAATCTTATTCATGTGGAATCAACTCAAAATATTACCAAAATAATTGTACTGCTAGGACCTACTTTTGTTATATGTACATAAAAAACATCTTTTACCAATATCCGCATGTTAACATTTTTATTTGTCCCCTTAGATACCCTCAGTATGCCTGGGCCAGATGTACCACAATGGATTCTTTCCCCAATTGTTAAAGATGACTTCTATGAACTCTTGCTCACTGGAATGGAATTAGGAGGAAACACAATCAATTTGCCATGCGAAGAATTTAATAATGAAAAAACAATTGTGGATAGTGGGACAACAGAGTTGAAACTGCCAAACAAGGTTTGTCAATTTTTTCTTTCAACGAAAAGGGAACTGAGAAGTGATAACTCAGTTGATTGATTCAGTTCAATTCATCTGTGCCTAATTTGCTGGTTCTTAAGTGAAAGCATTTTTTTTTTGCCGTTACTCAGCCATATTTTTATTGGTGAAGAACTTTACACTCAATTAACGGAAATATATGCCATTTATTAAAATAATTTTCTGTAATAACTGTGCAAGTTGAGCATTGGTAACATTGTGTTTTTAGAAGCTTTGTGAAACATTTGATTACTCTTGATGATGCCTAAATGTAAATAAGCGACCAGGTCTTCATCAACTGATAAATAAATTTCATTCCAAAAAAGCCCACGTTAAAAAAAGTAAAAAACTTCATAAATGACATATTTTTGTTTTAATTTTTTAACAGATGGTTTACTCTAAATTTGGTAAACATGATTGGGTAATTCATTTGTGCATTGTGGAAGTTTGTAGTTCAAAACTCATGGTATTCATGTTGCAGGTGTTTCAGGCAATAATGGATTTGTTCCAAAGAATATTGTCTGAGAAAGGAAGAAGTGAGACTGTAGAGTTCTGGGAGCAACAGAAGACAGTGTGCTGGAAACAAGGAACGGAGTGGAAGGAGAGACAGTGGCTGGAAAGCTTCCCCAACCTCACCCTCTCCCTGGCCCACACGCCATATTTCAGCAATGGATACAATCCCAAAACCAGCCAGTTTTATCTGAGTGAACAGGAGTATCCATTCCCGATCAAGTCATACTTCAACCTGGAACTGACACCAAAGGTATATTATTAATGGTATTCTACCAGTTAAGGCAAAAGATTGGTGTAGGCTTATCTTATGGGATTGGGCAAGTTTACCCTAAGCCCTAAGCATCGGGACAAACCATGGATCTATTCAAAAGCACCACATTGAAGGCTAATTCTCTCTAATATCCCTTTCTGAATTACTGGAAACAGCATTGCATGGGCCCTTTCCTATAGTATGGAAGCACCATTCTTTCCTCCCTTCACTCTGGATGAGGTTGAAAAATTTGTGCTCATTTTTAAAATCATGGGAGTTAGAGTCTGATATGCTACTTAGATCTGGTAAGTTTTCTGTGCTAGGTCCGTTATAAGATGCCAGCACATAAAGATGAAGCATACAGTTTATTTTCTCCTTCTGTTGAAATATTTTTCTGGACACTAGCTTTTTGCTAGAGGGATGGGTTTCAGGAGTTCTCACCCATTGATTCCTTAGTGGTGGAAATTGCATGCATTGAATTTGGCATGCATTCAATTTTATGATTACTGTGATGTCTATAATTTAAAAATGTTCATATCATAGCTCAAAGGGGTACAGAAACTAATGGATTTTTGTAATGAAGTAAATTTGTTTGCAGCAGATGGTATGCTGAAAAATAATTTAAATATGGAAAACCCCAATCTTCTCTAAGTGATTACATTTTTTTTACGATAGTTTAATGAATGAGTAAAGGTGTCATGTAGTTAATGTCCTGAAACTTGTTGCTTTTTGCTGTACCTATTACAATGGCTTGTTTCGCAGAATCTGTTAAACTCAAAGAAGAGAATTCATTCTGCTTTATGTGTTATGGATTAACATTTTCAATATGAGTTAAAATAACTCATCTAAATAGGCATAATATGTAGGGATGTGACTAGGTTACTCATGTTATATACCACAATGGTATTTCCACGGTGCATAATAATTGGTCCAACCACGATGTTCAACTCATTATGGAAACAATTTCTGATTAGTGGAAATAATTCCTGTTACTGGAAAATAACTAATTTTGCTCACCAAAATTTCAGAAAATTTTATACTTTAGAAAACCTAATCATTCATTGAGCTGTTTTTTCTTGATGCATGTGCCAGTTTATAGGCATGAACATTTTTATAAATTTAAAAGTTAATTTTCCTAAGTTCTCTGCAGCAAATTCATTTGCAACCATAAGTTCCATTAATCTTTGGTGTGACCATTCTTCTCTTTTTTGGATGCAGTATAATTTTTTTCATTGGCTTGAATTTCAGCACTGCCTCTATCTATTGTGTTGTCTTGATTTTTTTACTCCTCTTCTCTTTCAGTCATACATTCGGAAAGTCAATCAAAATACCTATCCATTGTCATCAACTGGGCAAAATGAAAACTGTTATCAATTTGCTATTGAAGCATCCGAAACGGGAACTGTCTTGGGTAAGAAATGCCCTTTAACTACTCCCTTTCGTGGAGTTATGAAATGAAAACAGTTTTTCAATATTCATGGCTTAGTGTTTCTTGTGAAATTTCTTATTGTTGTAATTTTATTGTTGTGCATTTCATTTATTTATGTAGCTGGTAAATTGTCATTTAGAGACATACTTAAATTACAGGTATAGTGGTGATGGAGGGTCTTAACATAATGTTCAATCAAACTGGAAGAGTTGTTGGGTTTGCTGAATCGGATTGTGGTCCAGATGTGCGCATTTCTGGCCCATTTCCATTGGAGTTTGGTAAGGTTTTACTGTTATATGACCTTATGTTTTCCACAAACATTAGTTGTTGATGTTTGCCAGACATTTGTGGGCTATGATCACAGTTATTGAATTGTAGTAATCAATTTCCTAAAGAATTAAGAGTGAAAATCATAATATTGTGAATTTATCTTTAACATAAAGTGGTTATTAAGGATTCAAAAAATAAAGAGTTTTTAGAAGTTATCAAGAAAAATGGCTGGATATAAGTACTAGGTTTTCTTGGAAGCAGGAAAAAAATTGCCATTTTTGTACATGTAATGTTTGTATTGGAGACCTGAAAATGCCTCTGCTTTCAAAAGGATTGTTTCCCTATTATGTGATTCATTATGCCTGTCATGGTCATGAAGTTTATTTGATGAGGGAGCTTCATAACCTCTTATTATTTTAGTAATTTTAAATTTTAATTTCCATGCTTATTTCTATTCAAAATTCATTTGTGCTTAAAAAGAAATTAGTAAATGAAATTTCTTTGAGTAAATGTCTTTTTTAATCTCAACAGATTCAACTCCATGTGCACATATTGTGAAATCTGAGCCAGCAAATCCTGTGGCCATGGGTGCTTATTTCTTTGGAGGTAATGCTTTTTAGTTTATTCTCTTAGTTATTTACAAAAAATAATAATTAGATTGCACTTGGATAACTTTCAGGCTCTTCTAAAATTACTTAAAATTAGACTAAAATTTATTGTTGTGCTCATGTCCTTTTTCTACCTTCTTGTGTGTAGGATAGGTCATTATTCTCCTTTATTTACAAACTAAGAATGACAATGGGTCTATACTAATTTAACATCAAGCTGAAGAGAAGTAATATTTATAATATCAGCCACATAAAAATGTATTTGGCTTGTCTTTTTGGAGTGATATTCTGGTAGGATTGAAACTAAACTTGGACTAGGGATGTGGTCAGATTTTGATATTCAAGTGTAATCTTTGCATGAAATCATCAAATCATGGTTATGTGGGTTGCCTTGGCAACAATGGCATCTTACGGTGGTGGTCTGTTGTTTCTTCTGCATAATTAACTGTCAATTTTGAAATGAATCATTAAAAATTTGAGACTGTATACATACACTAAAAGATGCTGATTATAAGGATGACTTCCTATGCTGGAAAACTTTCAAAATTTTATTTATGTTTGCACTTGACCTCTTACTTTAGTGGTAGTCATGCATAATAATGCAGAAATGGATAACTATTAGGTGGAGTAAAATTCACTGAGGAGGCTGTGACTTAGTGGAATTCCTTGGTCATGCTTGAAACATGGATTAGTTTAAATTTTCTTGATTGGTAATATACTTCACTTTGTGCCTGATTTAAGTAATTGCTTAAATCGGGCATGTACAAGCAAAAATTTGAAGACTAATGTTGTTCATGTGGGACAAACGAGCCGTAACTTCCAGACCAGAACAAAAGAACACAAGAAAACCTTCTCATCAGGATCACACTCATCTGTATTTGCCATACATCTGCTCATAAAGAACGACACCTCTACATTTATCCCTGAAATTTTTTAACTTGGAAAGAAGGGAATAACATTGGATGTCATAGAGCAATTTGAAATTCTCGGACATAACATTGACCCTGACCATACATTGACCAATGAACATTCCCATGTAACCTTTCTCCATTGCTCTGGTCCACATTACCCCAAAGTACATACACAGTAACTCATCCCATTCCCCTCCCCTCTTAGCCATACACCCTTCAACCTTCCCCCATAACCTACCCCATTTTCTCCCCCCTCTTTCTTCCCCTCCCTCCCAACCCCCTCTTATTTAACATTGCAGAAGTATATATGTTTGCTCTGGAACAACTAATGGCAACAGATGATGATGATATTCATCCAAACCAGTCTTGTTTCTGTTTTGAAGTGATCTTCAGTGTATTACTAGTGTGGAAAATGTACAAATTTTAAACTGATTCATGTTTTAAGTATGATTAGGTAGAGTATTTTAAAATTTGTGAAAACTATGAACCAAGGTATAATAGATGATACACGTTACGTTTCTATAAAGTATATCGGATATGGAACAATCTTTAATACTAAATTTTTATTTTGTCCCTGTTGTGGCAATCAGCAGGCTCAATTTGTCTATGGTCAAAGTATCAGAATACCTGAACCATCCAAAACTCGTGGACAACAATTAGGGCATTCAAAAACCTTCAGATAAAAATCCCAGGTTATAAAAAATTTGG
>LYUA01002124.1:8764-18815 GCA_002093875.1 Calopteryx splendens | reverse complement strand
TATAAGTAATCTATTGTAGATTTATAAAAATCTAGTGCACATGGTATGGTTGGTGGTTACTTAGTAAGGTCTGGAAGTGGATTTTTGATGATTAGAACAGAAGAACACAGGTACTAATATTCCATGTTACTTCAAAATATTATGCATGCAGATATTGAGTGAACTTTGCCAATGAAATGAGAGTATAAAGCCACGATGTGCATACTCCACTATTAAGACACTATATAGATTTGATAGCTGTGATATATTGATTATTACAGGAATAATTAATGAAGGAAGGATAAACCTTGTGTCATTTCAAATGGCTGGGAAGTGTTCAGATAATCAGACATAATAATGTGTGCATGGGTAACTAAACTAGGT
The DNA here is from genome assembly GCA_002093875.1 of Calopteryx splendens. Lineage (NCBI taxonomy): Eukaryota > Metazoa > Arthropoda > Insecta > Odonata > Calopterygidae > Calopteryx > Calopteryx splendens. Next base: position 18,452 of record LYUA01002124.1, on the reverse strand, counting down.
CAACTAAATTACTGTGTGGATAAATACCAATTGCTTCAATCCTAAAATTAACCTTAATTTTACGTATGGCAAGATTTAATCATTTACTGTATCTGCCTAAGCATAAGGAGACGTCAAATAGGCATTTGCCCCTTGTTTTCCTAGCGAGAAATGCTGCAAGGAATTCTAGGCTATGGTGATCCCCATTTTCATTCAAAGCAGTATTTGGGAAAACGTTACCACGTACATATGTATTTAGTCTATAATAAATGGTGGTGTGGTAGACCAGCGAATGGCATTGGACTACTGACTGAAGGGTCCTAGGTTCAAATCTGGGCGATACCTCTGGACATCCCCAACTGAAGCCATACAGTATGAATTTCTGGGTTCAGGTAAAAGTACTGGGCCCCATATTGCCCTGATTTCATGAGTGTCTCAAGGTCTCAAGCTGTTGGGCTTAAAAACCAGGTGAGTTCTACCCTTATTAAACTAGTCTTCAGGTTGTAGGTATTTTTGGTATGTTTTCTTTTAAGAGCGTACTAAGGTAGAATACTGTGAAGTGATTGTGTTTTTAATATTGCAGCAATATTAGCAGCAATTGTGACAGTCGCTGGAGCAAGAATGCTGTTCCTTGTGTGCCAAAGGATGTGGGTTGCATTTCGCCTGCGGTACTTGTACTTACTGCTCCCCTCACGGAAAAGAAATTCGAGTGTAGTCAACTTAGTTGCTCCAGAGATTTGACTACCCTTTAAGAGGTTGTCAGGGAAGTTGGATCATGTTTAAGACATTTACGACATTCTGTGGAAATGTCAAGTATATTTCTATAAGTGGCTGAGACTGAGAATGTCAATTTGATATTGTAACCATAGTGATTCTTGTCTACCTGTGAAAAAGTGTATTATTTTTTAATCTGTGACTATTCTTAGGTTAATGACTCATCACTGATTGATGTATAGTTTTTCATGAAGGGAAGGAGAATTTTTAAGTTATTCGCCATTCAGAGGTGAAGACCTTAATATTTTATACTATTTTGATGGCTCACTGTTTTCACGAGCTGTTTTGTGAAATGAATCCATTCTATAAGATTTTTTCCAAAATGAAAACTGGTGAGTTTGTGCTCTTTATGATCTCATTTACATTAACTACTGTGTAGGTGTTTGAAACTTTTACCTGTGGAACTAAACTTTGTGTAACAATGTGTAGTTTTTAGTCACTTTTTGTTGAGACTTGTAATGCTGATTTCATTCAAGCTCAATAAATTATTTCACAAAATGGTGGGTCCTCTTGCCCCAGTATATGTGTCTTTCATTACGTTGCATTATCCTTGTGAAATGAATGTTTCAAGCATGACTTCTACTATTCCTGTGAAATAGCAGGACCAGACTTTCATGATAAAAGAGGACAGATAATTTTGATACATTAAACCTAACTGGATAGAAATTGTGCTCCAGGAATTTAATCCTCATAAAGACATCGTCATTGTATTTGGTCATTTCAATACAGTTAATGGATGCGTTTGTGATGTAAGATGGCCCATCTAAGTTGGAGTTTATATGTAATTGAAGCCACTTTCCCAACTGAGGGAAGGCCACACTTTTATAAGGATGCATTTTTCTTATCTGCTGGAAAGATCATTGCTTAATATTTGTCATGCTCATTGCTTCCAATCCATTTGGCATGGTGGGTTGGATTATTGCAAAGATAATTATATTTTGGTTTCCAATGACAATGACACCTATTTATTCTGCCACCACTGAGAATTACTCAGTGGTGGCAGAATAAATAGATGTCATTCTTGTTTCTGATTCACTGTAATGCTATTGAAGGTGGTACTTTTTTTTAATTGGAAGTGGTATCTTTGATTTAGTGCCTCTAAGAAGTTGAGAGAGACCTGGCCATTTTTTGAGGCTTTTAGCATATTGAAAAACTTGAGTAATGCTAAAGTGGTCACACCAAGAATTTTGGCGACCTAATATCAGAACTTCCATGAATAGTTGGTTTAGTCAAAAGATTCCCATCCCTCTGCGTAATAGCCTGTCTATGGCGATAGTGCTATGAAAGGTACCTTCTCCATCTTTTCCCATTGTTGTCACTCCATATTACTAATTAGTAGCACTGTAGAAGCAGGTAAACACCCTGCGATGAAGGCAAAGGTGGCAGTATAATAAGAATTTGCTAGGTCTTTTGAAGCCTGAATAAATCTGTGAAAAACTGTCTTATCTCATGAAAAAATAGCATTTTTGTGGTACATGGTAAATTGAAGTGGTTGGGTAGTGAAAGGAGAATATGGCTACTGATTGGAGGGTCCTGGCTTGAAATGTCGGGCACTGTCACCATAAAACTCAACAATCTGTTGATGAATTTCAGTGTGTTTGAGCTTTCTGGCATTCTAAAATCGGATAAGAGTCCCATACCATAGTACCATATTTCACAGTCGGTGGGATCTTCCATTGATTTAACCATTGCAAACAAAAGAGATACAAGTGCCTCAAAATGATGGAAAATAGTTTAAGGTGCACTGTTTCACGTAAAAATAAATTCAAACAAAATTACTGAGGTTGAAGTATTTTCTATGCAAAAACAGTTCTTACTTTTTGAATGTGCCTCTTAACTTTTTAGTGTTGATCACACTGACTAAAAGTCTCTATTTCGGGGATCATACTTACCTTGTGGTATTTCCAACATAGATGAGAGGGAATTTTCAGTGCAGATCGGAAGAAATGGTTTGTGTGTTTGGAAATTGTGAATTTTGCAGTAAACATAAATTGCCATAGCCCAAATGTTTTTTGTTATCATATGTATAATTTTTCAGCAGTTTTTTATAGCCTTTTTATGGCATCTTTACATATGAAAATAGAGTGTATGGCAAGTGTTTTCTCATAAAATGACTAATATTGTAGGTACTTCTTACCTTCAACCTTTAAGTGATGCATGCATTTTGGTCTGTGGATAATTAATGCAATATGTATGCAATCAAGATATAGTAGTTAAATGGAATAGAAAGATGGATGAAATTAATTTATGAAAGTTAAGTGAACTCAAAATGTGAAATGACATCTGAATTTCCAAAATGCTCTATCAAACATATGGAATGAGGTCTATCAAAACTCCATTAGCTGTCCACAGTGATAGTGCACTTCTACAGTGGAAGTGTTTAGTTAAATTTAGTGCCTTCATGCTATAGTGGCATGTAAAATGTGGAACAGACTTTTTATGCGAATTTGCTGGGAAAGAATGGTCAAACAGATTCCCAAAACTGTGGTTCATTAATACAGTAGTGAGGAGGTTAATCCTTAGGCTGACATAGTCAGGATTGGTATTTTTTTCAGCAGCAAGGTTAAGGACTTCAATGCATTGCCACCCCTTTCGGGAAAACTATGTAATAGGTTTCATGTATATGGATCTTTTCATTTTAACTATATCATCTATAAAAAGTAGTAAACAAACCCATTGCACTTCACAAAAATTTCTTTAAAGCTCAATTTTCTGAAAATGTTGTTACTAACTTATCATGGGTAGTTGAAAGGGTGGTATTTATACTGGGTGATTGGTTGTTGACCAGTGCATTTAATTATGGGTGTCTAATCTAGCTGCCTTCCAAAACTGGGTATTGGGAACTAGATATCTCAAGGGAATTGGATAAGGTAATTTGGTATTTTATTAGCATGTTACAATGATGGCCCAAATTTGATTTTCTAAGGTGGAAAATTTATCTGTTGCATCGGGGTTTCTCCCTGTGTAGGAAAATACCATGTACAATGCACCATCCATTGAATGATATTTTTATTCTGCAAATACTGGCTGGCTTTTCATTGAGGACTCAGAATTGTCGAGCCTTGAAAATGATGAAATTTTGACTTCACAGCCTCAATAATTCCCAATTCTTGGAGATAAATCCAGGATTCATCAAGGCCAATATTCAAAATGTCATCAGTATTGAGGTTGGCCAATTCAAGAGTCCTAACTAAATGCCCCCCTCCCCAGTCAATAACAGAGTTGTTGTATTGCCTTCCAACATTTTTTCTCATTTTCTTTGCTCCTATCTTGCACTTATACAATATAATTGGTAGACAACCTTTGGAGTGGCATGCGCGCAAGAAACTTTGCCTTCTTTGGGAAGGTTTATCAGAGCTGCAGTTAAAATCAGGGGCATAAGCTTTGACATTTTTCTCATTCTATACATTCAAACAAAATCTGTTCAATAAAAAGTGACAGTAAATTTTTTGTTTGCATAATGTATATGTGCTACAACTTTAATTGATTTGATGCTAATATTTCATCAGCTGTTGCAAGTTGAAATATTTTCACTTCACCAAAGATGGAAGCTGCATTCTGAAATGAAATTTCTGACTTCCCCTGAAAAAATCATCTGGTGAGGTCTATGTAATGGAGAAGGCTTATGGAGAATCTGTTCTTCCCAGTACAATAGCTGGAAGATGTTAAAAGTGTTTAAAAGTGGAGCAATGACTTACAAAGGAAGGTGGCCAGTCACTGCTTTAATGGAAGTAAGCATTTACACTGCTGCTGCCATAGTGAGAGAAGATCATTGAATAATGTTAATAGCACTCAGAAATATTGAAAATTTCATTTGATGCCACCCTCAGGCTGGTAACAGAAAAATTCCACATTTGTGTTGGGTGGGTTCATAAACTGCTCATATACCCGAACAACAGGTCATTCCCGTGCACGCTGAATATCTTGCAAATATCAATGTGATGTGTGTTCCTCATTCTCTGTGTAGTCTAGACCTAGGCCCATGTCACAATGTGAAGAAACTCCTTCGGCGAAAGCAAACAGTTGCCATAAGGGAACTGAATATGATTCAGTTTGCAAAAACTGCCGCTGATGCAGTACTAGAGTAAAATCAATGAAACTGTAACCACTTATACATTACAGATTAACTTAACAATATTACATAAAATTAAATTTGTTCACAATAAATTATGCGAATACATATTTTATGATCATTCTTTATTGAACATCCCTTGTACAAAATGCTCATTAGCCTTTTATTAACTTATTTGTATGTTATAGAGCTCATTTACTTTTCATGGTCACGAACATGCTTGATTAGCTTCATTGCATGCTTTAAGGCTTGGTGGGAGTTGAACTATAACCTCGGACTCTCATGACCTTTATTATATAAAACAGGGTTCTAGCCTGTGGAAACAATACTGTGTACCAGTCCGAAGGACTAAGGTCCCTTATGGACTACATAATAAACATTTTAAGGGCAACAATGGCATAGATGAGAACTATTAATAATAATAAATTCATAGAAAAATACAAATTAAATCAAAGAACTTCATGTGGATTCAATTGTTCAAGACCCATTCGTTAGCAATCTCAATTCGTTAAAACACATTATTGCACACAATTTTATGTTGTTAGGTATGTGCTGCTGCTTTTGAAGCATTGGTGCGATCATCAGACACTAAAGTTATAAAGAAAACCTTGGCAACACAACTGGTAATACCATAGTAGCTATTTGAGAAAGGACAAAAGTGTGCTTTACTCAATGAAGAGCTTGAAGTATCTGATTAACCACTGTTTAGATAAGTCTGGCATATGCATATCAAAATATATGTTCTTTCTTTTTCACGAGCTTAGCATGCATATTACGTTTTAAGAGTTTGATTTTTAAGAAATGTCAACATATAATTATGCAATCCAGTTTAAATATTATTTAAATGTTATAATGTACATGATGGGTTATTAATGCGATTTTTAAGACTGGAATATGTTGGAAGCAAACCTGGATTTGTTGCACTGTTTTTTAATTTGCAATTTAGGTATTTCTAATAAGTTATAGTTACTAAGATATAATTGTTTTATGCATACAAAACAAACTAATGCTTATATTTCATCATAATGAAAGAATATTCTGTTAGAATTAAGGAGACAAAGCAAAATTGTGTTGAGTAACATTAATCGTTTGTATTTTTAGTCATCAAGAAATGTATACGTGAATGCACAGCACTGTTTGTATTCCATAGGCCTTGATTAAAAGTGACACAGTATAAAAAGCAAAAAGTATCAAAATAAAAAATGTACTCACTTTATGATTTCAATTATGAAATTATTGGAGAATAATGGCTTATAAAATTGAATTAACTACCTTTTATATAGAACTATCTCAAAGAAAGTGACAATGTACACCCATTTATATATTGAATTCATCATATTTTTTTAGAATTATACAAGAAGTTTTTTTCTAGAAATCTGAATATTTAAAGTGAGCATAAAATAAGGATTCTAATATTGTCCATTATTTGTTTTACATATATGTATAGTATGTGACATCTGGAAGATGTTGAAAATGACTCTGAATTGAGATCATATTGGTGGATTTACCTATCACAAATACTACTGATAAACCCGTTGCACTCAACCTTTACGTGAGTGTATGCTGTCACCAATACAATTCCTTTGTATTTTCTTACTTTAAATATTTTTTTCATTTTGTTTGAACACAGTCGAGAATGAGTTTCTAAAGCAAAATTCCATTGTTACTCTTAGTTGAGAACAACGCATTCCATCTCTCTTAATGTTTATCATTTCAACCTAAATGTTCACACTGGAATTCTCTTCATTGAAGAAAAGGATTCTGCATCCCAATTATTGGCATATGTTGACCAGTAAACCAAATTGAATATTATGAAAGATATTGGAAAGAGGATGCGACAGAATGCATCAATTCGCTGTCCTCTTGTTGGCCATCCCATTAACCACTTCTTCAAATTTTTCATTTGTGGTTTTAATTTGGAGTTGCCTACTTCCACTCCATCATGGTTCTGAAAGTATAGAGGGTATACATATTTATTTTTTTATCAGAAAAAAAATATATATATATATTGATATTCATCAGTGTGAAGTTAAAGAAATAAATAATAGTTCCCTAAAATAATGCTGTTTTCATAAGGGTATAAACATTAAAATCTATTTTAAATTGACTAACTATTCTTATTCCACCATAAATGAAGATTTTATTCTAACAGGTACATGAAGACAAGCTGAATTTGAAATTGAGGTATCCTGATGAATATTTGGAATCATAAATGTGAGAAATCTTATGATAAAGAAATATTTTACTTCACTGAATTCAATCCCAGATACCATGACTAATGGGGAAGTACATTTGATGGTAAAGTTACTTACCAAGACATCTTCATCCACTTTGGATTTTAAATGCTTTAAAGAAATGAGGGACGTAATGATGAAATGCTATCTATGTCTCATATAATCATAACATGCACCTAGTGCTAGGAAAAGGGTATATTTTAGAGTTGGTCAGAGAGTATGGAGGAATGGGTTGAGTTATAAATATTTGTGGTAGAAGTTAGAACTTAAATTAATGAAAAGTATTAAATTTTAAATCTACAACAGAGAGGGATGATACAAAGTGAATACAAGAGGCTCTTAGCTTGTACATCAGAGATATCAGTTTATAACTTCCTTTTGTGGCTTAAGTCGAACAGATTTTTAAAAATGGAAGTGGACCTGTGTTTTTAAATCACCTTGAGAGTTTATTTGCATACATGTTAATGTCCTTTCTAATCTCTTCCACATGCACAGAATTGCATTTGTGAAAACTTGTTTATTGTCCAAATTATAAGGTAACTCTCTTTTGCCATTGTTTGAGAGTTTAGAGAGGATTGGTGGAGCAGAAAGATATTTAAGAGAACTTGGAAAAACATTTTGATTACTTGTGAAAAGTTTTCTCTAGAAAAGGAAGTAAAAACCAAAAAGGTATATGAGATAATTTTTAAATTTAATTGACATAATAAGGTACTTCTTTTATTGTGAGCAGCTTCCATTCATTCATAATGTTCTCTGAACTACATTATTTTAAAACCAATTATTATTGATTAAAGGCTATTTTTTTAAGTTCCACATTACTAATATAAGTGAATATGTTTACAATTGATTTTTCTATTTCATACATGTAGTCCACTTGTTTTAAAATTGATTAACCTGCATGAGGCTATTTAACTCCTACTTTTCCTTCGTGTAATTATTATTAATTTCATCATTTCTGACAATGATTCACTTACCGTAGAAAAGCACCCAGCTTTTGTTGCACCATCATTGCTTTGATTGTCGATCTGCCAGTGGTCAATTGCAGCAACAATGATAACTTCCAAGAAGACTAGAGCAACAAATATTTGACACCAAGTGGTCCAGACGTCAATGGCACAGGAATAGCCAGAACATGATGGGGCTGAAGCAGAGACTCTAGCTGCCTCGTTGATGGTTGTGAGCAAGCAGGGAAGGGCTAACAAACAACGTCCAACAATGCCTAATACAGGGGATATCTCCTTCCCATAAAAGTCCAGCCAAAGTGGTGCCCAAGAGGTGATTACTAGAAGCCCAAGGGGTAGGAAGAGGTGCAGGATGTAACTATAGGTCAAACGTTGCAGGAAGAAATCTACTCGGACGCAACTGAATTCACCTAAAATAAATAAATGTCTGTTAGTACGATTTAATGAATGGTATCATTGATGGGTAAGTCTATACTATGTCTTTCTCCAGTTTATCCACCTGACAGAATATTGAGAAACTTAGCTAGCCGGAGGGAAAAGTGAACATTTTTTTTTGTATTTTTTCCTAAATTTTTTTTGTGCTAGAAATTTAATTAATATTTATTCTGGAAATAATTTACAGAGTAAATGATGAACTGGCGAGCTGGTATTGACAGCATAGGACTGAATTTTAAAAAAACTTGGCATAATCCTACCAAAATCTTAGCAATATGAGGATTTTTAGCAATATCTTGCTGATACCTCGGCAAGAATTTACAAAATTTGTTCGAGAGTAATGTCAAGGATTGGTAGAAAAAAACATATTTCTTGCAATTTCACCATCAATCCCTCCTTTTTTTCTTTAAACTCACATAAGGGGTACATGCTATGATACTCTTACCAATCTATTTAGCTAACATTCAGAGGGTGGCTGCCACTTAATTTTTAATGGAGGTACCTGTGGTGTATTTTTCATAGACTGGGACTGAGGTTGGACAAGGTCAGCAATTCAAAATCAATCAAATTATGTAATTAACTCTTATTTCTATGTGGAACAAAACTTGACAGGCCGTCATCAACTTTTTTTACATGGTTTCATGTCCTCATTTGGTTTCTCTCAGCCTCCGCTGTGATTAGCATGACTTTTAATTGTGCCTCATTCTCAGAAAGATGGGTTTTGGAGAGTTGGGTCAGCCCTCTCAGTCATTCATTGTGAGTTCTGCAACTGTTTTGGCATACTGGTGGTGATTTCTCCAATGGTATTCATGAAGCCTCTAGTTCACCAAGCCAGTTGGAAAATTCAGCAATGTAAAGAATCTCTTGGTGTTTTAAATTACGAAGCCAGAAAGCATTTTATTATTACAATTTTTTGCCTCATTCCCTGTCATGATAGAATGATCTTTCTATTGTAGTAGATTTTTTGGGGTTTCATTAAAGCGTTTTTTTTTGGCAGTCACCTTCACTTGTGTGTTAACAACTGTTTGTTTTAACATCCATTTTACCAATATCATTTTTTATTTTCTGGTCTTGAATTTTGACTATAATTACCAACTTCTTCCTGAGTGTTTCCTTTCACTTCATGGGCCCGCACCAAATGATTTACAGAAATCTCACAAGCTACCCATACAAACCTGCCTGCTTATTTTTCCTTCAAAGTAGAATTTACAAATTCCCCCCCCCCCCCCCCC
>LYUA01002123.1:92738-103348 GCA_002093875.1 Calopteryx splendens | reverse complement strand
ACGGAAAAGAAAACGAACGAAGAAGTTTTGGGAATGGTAGGGGAGGAAAGAAGGCTATGGGGAGAATTCCAAAGAAGGCAGGGAAAGTGGATGCAGGGCGTGCTGAGTGGTGATGGATTGTTGAAGAATGCGATAAATGGTAGAATTTTGGGTAAGCGTGGGAGAGGGAGGAAAAGATTAATCATGTTAGATGGAATGAAGGGAGGCAGAAAGTATGCAGAAAAAAATACAGGTTTACTGTAGGGGTGTGTCCATCAGAGACCTCCCTCAACCAGTTGATTATTAGTAATAATAAATAATAGTCTTTCTGGTGTGAATCCTGGTGCTAATTTGGAAACACGTTCGACCAGGAAGAGGGAAACGAGATTCGAAGCGATATCTCCAAGCTCTTGGGTACAAATCCAGCCGTCGGGAGTCACCTAATGGATTTTTCATCGTTGTGTTTACGGAGCTATGTGACTTTAGGGAGCACTTTCAAAACACAATTGCGTCCAGTGCTTGGACGCAATACCCTCTCTTTACTCCATTTAGCCCTTCCGTTTTAGTGAGTGATATTTCAAAACAAACAGCGCTGGCATTTGCCTATTAAATTCCTAGTGTTTGATACAATTAGGCTAATGAATATTTCTAGGTATCTCCCACTTGAAAACCTTCATTTGGCCCTCTCTATTACTGGTCTGTGCAAACGTTTGCTTCCTTCCGTAAGCACTCAATTTTTTTTGGCTGAATAAAAGATTAGCTGCATGCTCCTTCAGGCGCGACTTATTTGCGTCCACATATGCATGATATCTACATGGTACCCTTCAGATCACCGCTAGGGTATGTGGCTGATGGATTTCTACGCGTAATATATAATCACCTTGCGTATCATTGAACGTTGTGGGGCCGAATATATAATTAAGTCACGTAATTAAAACTTGAAGAAATTTGTGTAGCAAAGAGTTTTAAATGTACCTACTACAGTATTTAAGCTTCAGTTACAAGTTTAAGCATACGAGATAAGTTGCTAGTAATGGTTATAATAAAATGACAGAATAATGGCTACAAAGTAGACTATCTAGTGCAAAAAATCCGATAAAAATCTCGTATTTTCTGTACGATTTCGATGAAAATATTTATTAACGATTGCGGGAGATTAAAAATTGTTGGCTTTTTAAAAATGTTATCTCTCCAGTGAAAAATCTTCCTATTCTTCGCTGCATTATCTCATTTGGAAACCAAAATGGCCTCTTAAGTCTCATATACTCGCATCATATTCTAGCTTATGAAAGAGCATGAAACGGTAAAAAACGTTAGTACTTTTGTGCATAGGCACGCAGTTATATGATTCATACCTGGAAGAAAAAGTTATTACTTTTGTAGTGATAACATTTAATTTATTTGAGTATACATTAAGCACCATATTTTGTGTTCCTTTTGGTGAATATTTCGTTGGCTTTTATTCTAAATATAATCAGGGAAACGCTGATTTTCCTGATCAGCCGTGACGTGTTTAGGCTTTAATTCAAGAAATAAATTTATTTGCACGATATTTACCTACATAAATTTCGGTGGGCTTTCATTGGATACAAAATGTGGTATTGTTGTCGCTTTAATCGAAGTTCTTGCACTTACAAGAGGCCCTCAGATTTTAGTCCAATCTTCCAGATGATATTTTGCACTTAAAATCCTCTCCACCTACACGCAAGTATAAAATTTTTAACACTACTGAAGGAGATACAATCACTAGGGTTCTAACGCGGTTGCTCGGCTTGAAAAGTAGGTACACTAGCCGGGACACCAGTATAATAGACTGGGAAATATTAACAAGTTGAATGAATAATAAACACGTGACGGAAATTTTGAACATCCATTCATTTGTAAAGTAAAACTTCGGAAATCTTTGAAAACCGTCTCCCCTTGGTATGTTTTCACCTTGTACCAATGCTGATATGTTTTTATATCAATTAATAATGGCGAAACCGTAGAACGTTTTACAGAAGTGCTGAGCTTTTTCTTTCAATTTCATGAGTTTAAGTACTTTCCATTCTTGTCATGCTGCTCTTAAATATTTGTTCAAAAGTTTTTTAGTCATTCCTTTGTGTCCCCCCGCGTGCTGAACCGCAGGGCGATAGGAGGAATTACCTTCTCCTGATGCGCCACTTCACTTGACCTAATAAATCGACGGTAATTTTTGCATTAATTTGAAAACAAAATATTTTTTTGGCATACACGTGAAATCCAGTGAAAAAAGGATGCCAACATCTGCGCTTATCAAACGTTAATTTTGAGAAGAAATACGGAGAGACAACCATTTCCTTTTGGTCACGGAAAAGTAAAAAAAAGTTTCATTTCAGGTAATTCCAGAAAACTTGCATCCTTATACTTATTTTTTATACTGCCTTCTCCTAGCATACTTCTTTCACCTCTGTCATATTTAAACATTGCTTTATCCACGTTGTTTTCTTCTTGAGTCCTCTAAAATTCCTTGTTTTGTGTCTCTTTTGCCTCATTCGTCAATGACTTCCTCGGTCTACCCCTTCCTCTCATACCATTTTGTATTCTCTCATATCATGTGTCCACACCCACCCTTTAATCACTCGCGCCTCACTTTATCTCTCCTATTTTTACCACAAGCCCTACTCATCTACCAAATACCCCTATCATTTAGTCAATACTCATCCTTATCTTGGTGTACTCAAGTTTTGCTTCCAAAAAATTAAGTGAGAGAGAATTTTGAAACATCATGTTTTCTGCCATAGACAAACATGCCCTCCACGTAGTACCAAAAACCTTTCTGCTGTCATGCGCACGCCTTTTAATTTCTTCATCTATCCTACCGTCTTCTTCAAGCATTTTACCGATATTTAACTCCAAACCAACCATTAATGTCTACTAATTAAATTATTCTCTCCCGAAGTCACACCCAAATCAAAACTTCTCTCAGTTTCACCCAAAAATCGTCTTTCCCACTTTTACTTTCGCCGTCTACTGGTGCATGAGAAGCTGCTGCAATCACAGCTCTTCTAATTATAACTTAAATACGAACCCTGAGTAATACTCAGGGTTACACTAGCCCACACATTTCCTTGCATGCATCTTAGTCCTCTCATTAAAAAGCAAAAAGCAAGCCTAACACCCTGACTCTGTGTACACTATCGTCAACTCCTGGATACAACGCCAAGCCGTTTAAAATCAATTTCGACATCATGAACCTTGTACTTTGTTTCACACACACCACAAACACCCACAGAGGATATCCACTCGTATATCACAATCATTTCGTTCACCAATCATTGCTCCTTTCCATGCACACATCTCACATTCCAAGTTCTAATTATCCATGAAGAATTGACATTCCCGTATTTTTATGGGCAAATCTTATACGATCTAAGTCGCCCATCACGTTTTATGTCGTCCAAGGCTTTCATTTGACTTTTATGAGCAATGAAAAAAATGATATCCAATGCTTCCATCCTTGGCAGAGCACGCACCACAAGCAGCATTCCATTCTGACGGTTACGGGACTCTACCGGCCAGTTTGGGCATATTTTCGTCAGCATGCCACAGGCAAAACCAATGCCCAGTAATAAATACCTCATGTTTTATTATAAAATACCTCATACTCACTTTAATTATTCTAATCCAGCTAGTAACCCCTCTGAAGGCATTAGGGTTTTTAGAAAAAATTGTAATAATGACCAAAATACGAAAGAAATTTTTTTAAACGAAATATGAGAATATTTTGCGATCATTTACTGAATTACTCGCTCACGTTGAACGCCCTCTTTTACTATTAATCGACGGTTGGTGGTTAAGATGTACGCCCTTGCTTGAATATGGCGTTTTACGTCGGAAATTCCGCTATTAGCATTTGTGGTTAAAATGTCTTTGGTGCAAGCATTAATATGAGCTAATGGAGCAGTCATTAAAAAATTAGATACTTAAAAGGATTGATTTTCGGATTAACTTTGCTCCTTCCGCAGTGATTTTGTGACACAAATTTGTTGCATGAATGAATTTAGTAAAACATTTGACGAGGGAAGTAAAATACACGATCTCTCTGCAAGGGAGGTTACGAAAACGTGGCTTTCCGCACGAATTTACTCTTTTTACTTTGTGAAAGTGCTGTCAGGGGAATTGCATTTATTTGTTCTAAAAAGATTCAGGAAAGTGAAAGTAAATGAGACGACCTTACTAAGTCTTCCAAACATCATTTAAACCACGCGCGAACGAAAGCTGAAGAAAGAGATTTTGTTTCCATTGCAACTCGTTGGCACCTTGCATTTTTGTAATGAGCTCTATTGTTTCCAACGGTTTGACGGTCTTAGGTAATGCATATTGTTCAGCTATCGACCACGTGGTATGGTGAATACTGCTGAGCACAATGTTGAGGATACCGCTGCACCCCTTCGTGCTCCGAACCCGAGCAGAGTGATGCCTTGGGTTGCATAGCATTCTGGGAAACCGCAGGTGGCACAGGATAAGGGATCTCTCCCCAACTCTAAACCTATGAATGTTATGCTCTGTACTTCTTAGCGTAAGGCTATTTATACGCCAACAGTAAAACCAAACCTTCAGGTTAATGATTGTGGCGTTTTCATAACATTTCAAGCGTCCCGAATGGAAAAACGGAAAACGTATCCTTTTTAAACTTGGCGTATTAAGGGAGTAAAATCGTTTAAAAAATTGAAAACAAATGTATGGAAAAATACGGAAGGGAGGCTATTGTGGCTCATAATTTCCAAAGGATATGCGGAAAAGTGCTAGATGTATAAATTTAAGATTAAAAACTCACTTAAATTATATGGGCATGAGCGAGAAAGGAAAGTGACGAAAGGGCAACTGTATGTTAAACGTAGTCCTGGTTATAATAAGGGTGTTGTACTGCTATAGTAGGTAGGGGTGATTTTTAACTTCTCCATGTAAATAATATTTAATTCTCCGTAGTAAAATGCCTTCTCTTCTTGGAAAAAATCCTCATATGCGTAGAAATTCATGTTTTTTAGGCAAACTATTTATTAGTTTTAATTTTCATTATTATTTTAATCACGCCATTTCCTTTAATACTTTTATATATATTTATTTTTTGTTTTTATTATACTGTTATGGAGTCTGCGTATTTATTGTTGTAGCTAATCGACCGATTAGGGGTATGGTTTTCGTTGACCTCTGAAAAATGTCAGACAAAGCCACCAAGCTCTTAAGCGCTTCATCCTTGAGCAAACAACTAATACCCAGCAGCGTTTCCTTTTTTAGCTCCTCATATTTTTACCTTCCCTCTTACCCTCCGAGATTTCTATTTTTTCATCCTCTTTTCCTCTTATTTAAAATTCTTTCTTCAACAACCCACTATCTCAAAATATCTCCGTCACTCATTTTGTATTTTCGAACTTCCTACTCAACTTTCTCTCTTCTATGATCGATTCTAATACTTTTTATTTTGTTATTATTTCGATCCACCTTATCTTTAATTCTGTATTGGTATTTTCTTTGTCCTATACTCATATCTAAAATGACCGATTTTCGGGACCACACAACGCGTAATTTCATGTCAAAGTCTTTACAAACCTCTCTGTTACATCCTTAATTATAGATCTCGAGGAGTCATAATTTCTCTTCTCATTGTAAATATCTCCATTGCTCATGTCATATTTCTTGTAATGCCCAAACTAATGTTCCTTTTTCCCCTGAAAATGTTTTCTATATGCTTTAATATAATTTATTTTAATAGCTGCTTACCATTTTATTACTAACTCTCTAACATCTCACCTCTTAGTGTTCTCATCATGTATATTGGTCTCTTGCATCATACTCTTATTCTATGATTTGCTGGATAATGCCTGCAAATCCTGAACTTATTAGGGGTTTATCGTCCTTGAAGCTGACTAAACCTAGTACCTAACCTAACAATTCTAGACTCGAAATGTTCTTGCAAAAGTTAGCCCAATGGATAAATAAATATTGTTCGAGTTTCACGCGGAAAAATTCTAAAAGAGAATTACTATGTTAGACAATACTACACAATGAGAAATACATAGATATAACTCGATATAAGGAATCCTCTTTCCGGCTCATGGTTTTCAATAACTGCTGTAAAAACCAATGGAATCGAAACAGCTTCGCTGAATTCCACAGTCGAATCGCAAAATCTCATTTATTTTTGTACTCTACCCGGTTGATTATAATTAATGTTTAAGGATATATATGTTTCTTGATTATCATTCTATCTATTATGACTATGTAATAATTTCTTTATTAGTCCACGCCGTTTCACTCTGTCACTTCACACATGTTTTAAATAATCATACTACGTACCTATTTTTTCCACCTGTAGCTATATTTTTTCTATCCCCTCTTTCCTTACTTATAACATTGCAAGACTTTGTTCCATCAATTTTGGTCAACCTACCTTCTATCCAGCTGTCTATCCCGCCACCTGAGCATTGATTTGATCCGTCGACGGCCGCGCAAGGTTTACTTCCTCGATATCGGGGACAGCGCGTATGTTTCACGCCGTTGCCGGGATTGCTATTGCATCGTTTGTGTCCATCATAATTTAAAGCTTAGAAAATCGAGTTATCTGTTATCTTTCTCAAAAGTATTTTTAGTGTGGTGCAATAAGGAATTAATAATGGCCTTAATGAAGTTAGATATCTTGGGGTTCAGTCGGTGATTGGATTACATTTTGTCTGGCTCCTAAACTTGATCTACCTGACATGTTAAATCTATCAGGACCACTAATCACTGTCCCCACCGTGGATTTATAGATGGCCTTTGGAATGCGCTGTCACTTCCACCACCGTATAAAAGGTGAGGCTTATAGAGTCGATCTTATGTTATCAGTACTGAATTTAAGTCCTTAATGTAAATTTCATTGATTTCAACCGGCTATGCCTTTTCTAAATGGACCGGTGAATTAAGGGATAGATGTGATCAATTTTTCCATCAATGAAAAATATGTTAGTTGATACTTTTCTCAATTTTTTCATAGATAATTGCTTTTCCGTCTATGAAAAGTTTTTATTTTTATGTTACGTGTTTGAGAAACCTGCACCACGTGTATTTTTTCCTGCTGCCCTTGTTGACGTTTTCACCGTAGTCACTATCATGATTTAATCAACATTCACGCTGGAAGTTTAAACGAAAGGGACAAAGCAGCGCATGAACGTCAAAGTAGTCGCGTGCTCTCCAATGGAGTAAAGTTTTCAGGGCACATGGACCTTGGGGAACCACAAATTTTTACTGTACTACTACGCGTCACGTTTTAGAATATAATTATGCACCTGGGTGACAATGATGCGACCATGTTTATAAGGTATTTGAAAACTTTAAGGGTACAGAAATGGTAGGTAAAAGATACTGCACTAAAGATATATAATTTTAACTGAGATATGTAAGAAAATCTAAGTTGCATTAGCCATGTAGTGTATCCGTTGTCATACTCCTGATTAATTAAAATGTTTGCTCCCATTCATGCAGCATTTTCAGCACTTATCTTTCATCGTAGTGATAGGATCCATATTAGACTTCAATTTCAGGATTAATGTTCATGCGACTGGACATGCAAACTGGGAATATCTCATTACGTATTAGTTTTAATGAATTTTATCACCGTAAATTTAACTGTGGGTAATTTTAAAATCCATCAGTTCTAATAAGACTTCAATCAAAGGAAATGTGTGCGTTTTACAGGAAATTAAATGGTTCAAACCCATTACAGGAGATGCGGTGCACATACTTTCGTCTACGCGAAAAACAAAATTTCCTCTTGTCTCGCTGAGGCGCGAATGAAACAAGTCATGGTTAAGAATTGACATGTTGAGGCCATGTTCCTCTTTCATTGGAGACACACAATGAGGCACCGGGGATGAATGGTTTTGTACTATTTTTGATGCATGTGAATTTCAATTTGAAATATGTTCTTTTTTCACTACGCCCATGATACAAAGGTTTTTTTTCAATCTTTCTCGCCCGTGATCCGTACTATACCCGTTAATTGAATTGTTTTTTGGCGTATGTAAGCGTCCAAATCTAGCAGAAGCATCTAGATTTTTTTAAATATTCATTCTTTAGCGTTTTACCTTTCATCAGCGACAATGAGGGTAGTGATTTTGCGTGACTATAACAAAGATAGATTTTTCAAAGTATATATATGCTGTTCTTAGAACAACGAAAATATTTTGATCCGTTTGTTGCAATACCAACTTCAGCCTTCAATTTCTGAAATTGCCTTTTTTATTCGGATAATTTTGTAAATCCTCCGTATGGAGCCGCCCATTCATTTGCTACTTGGATGGGTGTCTGACTTGTCAGAAGAGGATTATATCATTGAAACAACATAGTAGGTATTTAAAGGTGTTTTAATAGATGTATATAGGTTGTAATTGGCGAAAAAAGTACATGAAATTTTAACACGCTCTAAATATGTATTGATTTGCACTAATTATCTTATACGCGAGACCGCCAGGGCATTTACTGTCCTCATTAGCCACTATATGTGCATTTTGTTGATTGTAAATGAGTATTTTAGTGTCATGACTAAGGTTAATAAGCAATTATTTGTAATAAAAATAACTCTATGAGAGTACCTCAACGATGAGGGTCTAGGTCAGATAATATGAGGTAATTTGCTAGTCAAGAATGGTAACGCGAAATTATTTCAACGACATTTAGTTTATCCAGCGTTTTGAAATTAATAACTTGGCGATTATTATATGGCGTAATTGTGATCCAATAGTTTTTCATTCGCCCGAACAACATGCTCCACAGGACCTAGGTGAATTTAAAATTTATTGTGAACCTCTGAAAGTATATCATGCCGAGCAGAGCAGAATATTTTTCACGCACGAGAAAAATAGCAACAGAGAAGGAACTAAAAGATCTCTTTGAATGCATATCATTTTTGGAAAGACGCTGAGTTGGAGAAATACCTCTTCCAACCATAGGAGAAGTAAGCTACGCAGATGGGAACGTTCTGGGTGCGATGCGATGCGAGGGGTCGTGATAGACCTGCCGTATAACAATCCTTAATGCGTAGTAAATGAGAAAAATAAATCTTAGCTCAAATTCAGAGAAAATATTATAGTGTGATGATGATAGATGTATGTTAGTGTGATGGAATAAATGAAGGATAAAAATCCTGGAGATTTATTTTATGACCCGTTTATTTATGTGATGGAATTTTGGAGGGAATGCCGACGCGGAGATGCGAGGGAGGTGAAAATGAGAAGGACGATGGGTGGTGGAGAGAAACGGAGGGCGGGAAGATGGAGTGAGTTTAATGGAGTGAGACTGGAAAAGAAAGCACGAAGGCAAAAATGAAAAGAAGGAAAGTGCCCTCAAAAAGGTCTCCATGAGCAAGCCTCAGTTGTGACTTTTGATTTCTGACTTATTCGAATCATACAACCGTTAAAGTCTCAGACGTGGTTGTGACAATATCTTGAATGCAACACGTTATAAAAACGCGTTAGAGGACTTTTGCTACCTCTGATTAGTCAAGCGCTAAATAACTAAGTAGGGTACCTCCTCAGTTTCTTCAGGCTGAAAATCTTCTAAAGTAGGCGAAGGAAGGCGAACAGTGGTTGTTTCAACTTGCGGCGGCTGCCGCTGACGCAATACTGGAATCAAATCGATGAATCTTGTTCCCCATATACATTACAGTTAGCTAACAATATACCATAAAATTTAAAATTTTTGAGCAATAAATGATGTGAATAAAAATGCACGATTATCTCTTTATTGAACAGCCTCCGTAAAAGTGTTGTTTATAAGGAAAAGTGAACTTTCTATGCATCAAAAAGTTACGAGCCCAGCCTTCTTGAGAATGTATAAGAATTTCAGAGTCTTAAAAGTCGAGGCGTGGAGTTATTGTGAAAAGGCTGCTCTAAGGAAAAGGGGGATTGAAGGAGGTTGTATAGGGAAAGCGGGAGAGAGCTCTTTGAGAAGAGGGAGGAGAGAAAACAGGAAGAACGAGACAGCTGAGCCTTTAAAAGGTTGAGTGGGGTCCCTCGCAGGGGGGCGGGGAGGCGAGGGTGGGGGTCTTCTGTGAGGAGAATGACGGAGGAAAGAGGGTCGGATAATTTAAATTCATTTCCGTGGGGATAAGTCGTGAACGGCAATTAATTCCTGTTTTAATGACTACAATTTTATTTTGTTGGTCCATTTAGTCGCTGAGAAGGGTGGGACGTTTTTAAGGTGGTCTCAAGTTTTCCCGTGCTCGGAGGGGAGGGTCTGTTTGCTTTAAGTTTAAAAAAATTCCCACCGTTGCTCAAATCGATCAAAGCTGCCACTCGTTAGCCCCTCGGGCAGAAAAACATGATAACATGAGTGTCGCATTACATTCTATAGGAGTTATAACATTCTATAGGAAACAAGGGGTGTGGTTCTTATAGAGCTGGTAGCGGTCCGCCTGGGTGTCATGAATGATTTCCGTTTATTATGATTGCGTCATTACTCAGTGGACTCTAGTAGTACTTGATTAACTTAAAATATCCTCTGTCGCGGGGGAGGTTATGAGAGGGCCAATTATTAACCATGAACCGTGTTTATATTGTTACGCCTTCTCTCCGCGTAGGTAAGGATCGTACCAGAAATCAGACTCCGCCAACTCGTTTCTTTCTTTTCTTTAT
>LYUA01002123.1:73224-85921 GCA_002093875.1 Calopteryx splendens | reverse complement strand
GCTGCACTTGCAATCGTTATTTGCCTATGAGATGTGCCTCAGCACTTTTTTTTGCCACCTGTGCAAGTGTTCGCAACTCGTTGGATTTGCATCGCCTCGCTCCTTCCGCACCTTTTCCTCGCCGTCTCTCCCTCGCCCTTGGCCAAAAAGGCGAGACGCTGTCGGTTCGTAACTTGTTGCTCAATAGCACGACCGCACTCTCGTCTTTCCCCTCAAGGCGGAACTGGTTTATGCGTTGGACTCGCAGCTAAGACTGTTGCGCTGACCAAAATGGTCCTTCCTAAAGCTCCATTGACTTGGAAGCCTACCAAGCTCATTTTTTCATATTAAAGAGTAAATTTCTCTTGGGTGGGAGGAGCTCGACGCGAAATCCTACTACGTTTCACAGAGTAAAATGTATTTAACTTCGTATCGACACCATCTGGCATGAAATTAAATAAATGTTGATTGAAAATTTTGGAAATACAAATATTCAGTTGACACTTTATATACTGGACAACTGTGAATTATAGTCCCATTAAGTACAGCACATGTCTCAGGAAGTACATTAGTTGCTCCGTAGTAAATAATCAAACCCATGCATCTTAGATTCTGGCTCTTTTCCCTGAGGGAATAGGAACGAAAATCTATGTGGTACGATAAGCCATACATTGTTTTCGATCAACATTTACATAATTTTTCCTTTTAAGAAAGTATTTGCAGGGAGCTATTTCCAAGGAATGACTCATACCTTCAACCGTTAAACGCTAAGGAAGCGGCATAACTCCTGATGTGAAGGTGCTTGCTGCATATACAATGATAAATCCGTACACGAGTGTCAAGTAGTTAGTACCTTGAGAATCTGTTTCGAGCCGTGAATTTGACTTAACAATTTTGGGTGGGTGTTTAAGATCTAGATTGGGTTCAGTTTAAACGTGGAAATCGCCATGGCTTAGGACGGTGAACTCGCGCACCAATAAGATAAACAGATAAGCGCACCAATCTGATTGGAATGTCCTCGGAAAGTGTTTAAAAAAAGGAAAGTGACATAGAAATTATTATTAATTATTATAATATATTGAAAAAATGAGATCCATGATACGAAATAATCTCTGTCACTGGAGGTATAATAAAAGAAATTTACCTGGCCAGCACTTATGTATGCACTTTCGTAAAAATATCTGTAAGAGATGATAGGAACACGAAAATTTAATCTTTAAGCCGTGTGTTGTTCCATTCAACTCATATGCAACTCTTTTCTTTATTTTAATTTGAATCAGGGGAATGATCATTTTCCAAACATCCATACTATTAGCGAGCTATTCATCTGATATTCCACTGTTTAATATTGCTTTCTTTTGGAACGGCGCTATTTCTGAAAGGTTTTAATATGCCTGATACGGAATTCAGTGTAGTTTACTCTTTGTAATTCCATTATTGTATGATATCTTATAAATTTAAAAAAATGCGCCTTCAATCTTAATTAGCGTTAGAGTAAGTATATGTATGTCATTCATTAATATTTAATTATTTTTTCTTGTGCAAATTTGACATTTGCCCAAAGGTGTGAGGCAAACTTGAAAAACCTTTCCCGAATTGTCTTACATAGCTGTTCGTACAGTACAGCCGAATCCTTAAAGCAACTTTCCAAGATAAAGTGTGGAAAGTGTGGATAGCTGTGACCACTCTTAATGTGATTCAGTTGGAAAGGCATAATTTGATCTCATAAACTTAAATTGTTTCATTTTTTACGCTTATATTGTTTTGTACAGACAGACAAACATGGTTCCAAAAATGAATCGTGTTCAGGGAACCGCAACACATGTACGGGGCCTGTCTAGAACGAATCTGAACTCGAATTTTGACCCGCAAATTCATAACGGTAAGCCGGTGCCACTTTCCTCAGTGTAGAATGATACCTTCATGCCTGAAGTTTTAAAAACAAACGCCAGTCGCTCTTTAGTAGGCATTGCATGAGGTCCTTTACTACGTGTTTATTGGATTTACAATTTGCTCAAGATGAAAGTACATGTAGAGCAGAGAGACTGAATCAAGTTTTGTGAGAAGCTTGGCGATTTAAAAGTCGAAACAATTCATATATTTCAGAAGGTTTTTAGAGATGATCCCATGGGGGAAACGCAAATAAAGGAGTGGTTCAATCGATTCAAAAATGGCCGGACATCTTTGGAGGGTGCCCAACGTTCAAGAAGGCCAGAAACAGTTCACAACGCAGTTGTCGTCGAGAAGGTGAGAAATTTGATAGTGGAAAACCGTCGTTTGATAGTATGGAAAATCGTTGGCAAGGCTGGGATCAAAAGCAATAATTCCAGGAGAAATTGGACATGCACCGAGAGGCTTAGAAATTTACGCCCAGGCTGCTGACGCATGAACAGAAACAACTCCGTCTTTACATGTGGGACACTGCCAACACCAATCCTCAGCTTCTCAGCGTCGTAATAACAGGAGTTGAGTCATGGATGTGCGAGTGCGACCCGGAAAGTTCCAGATTTGTGAGTAGAAAGGAAATGGAGAGCTGAAGGGATTCCAAAAGAGATTTCCAGAAGTTGAATGTTCGAGGGAATAAGTGTGTGGAGGCGCAAGGGGCCCACTTTGAAGGGGGTCAGGGTTCTAACCCCATCGGGTATGAAATATTTTTTTCCCAGCCTAGTGTCGGATTCTTTTAAGACAGACCTCATATTTCCGTTGAAATCCAGAAATCGAGTTTTTCATCATCACAACATTTTTTCATGTAGTTACTACTTCGTGTATGGGAAAAGTGAAAACGATTTTTTATGATTCTGTTTACTTATCTATTCTGCTGAAGTATGCACCCACTTATGTATTTCTCAAGGTCTCGTCGGACGTGTCAATTTAAAAGGCAAATAGTCACAATGAAACGCATTTCAAATAAATCAAACTAGATGACCAGTGACCTGCAGGCGGGGGGATTTTACTCGTTGCATCATAAATTAGCAACACTTGACAAATTGTAAGACGCCAATAGAATGCGCGATTGAATGGGGTGCGCGATTGTTAAACGAGCGATATAGTCGTAGATCGAGTCTTTGGAATCTTTGTGCATAAAGAGGAGAACCTCGTCTCGAACTTTGAAGTCGGTATAAATAAAATCATGTTAGTGAAGCCTATTCCCCCTCTCACAGGAATTTTTAGTGAGTATTAAGTACAGCTGAATAAATAACCCAGACTAGTTTACGACAAGTATCTCCTGAGCCTTCCTTTGGTACGCATTCTTATATTCCTCTTACTACTTCTTTGAATTTTATATGAACTTAGTGGAAATTGTTTATGTGATACATTATGCATAATAACTAGCCCAATAGTCAGCTCAGTGATAATATAATTGAAAAAAGTCAAAATTACTGAGACATTTTGAAGCATTTCACATTATGTGAAATTCATTTTTTTAAATCTATTCGACATTTTTTTAACCTATTCTATTTGCTTAGTTAATTTATGTAGCGCCCGGTCGCACAGCCAGAGAGCTTGCAGGCTTGATTTAGTTTAACTAATCAAATTTCCGAAGGTAAAGCCAGTAACTAATGCTTACAAGTTTTTTTACTACCAGAAAACAATGCATTCTTGTCCGATTCCAGTGAAGCACGTTGCATAATTTTCTCACTGCTTTTAGTTAATGTAGTTTGAAAGGAAGGAGCATTCTTCAACGTTTTTATGAGGGTAGCATTTACCCGAAATGTAATTAAGATAGCAACCTGAAGGCTCGCTCGTGCAACATTTTTACTTAATTTACAAATTCGTATTTATTTAATTTATGAAAATAAATCAAAATAATGGTAAACTTAAATGGCATATGGTGTTCTGCATCCGAAGTAGAAGTAAACGGTGTTTGGAATATAATGTGGGTTACTTAACCTTCTCATCTTGCCTGACTTCACAAGGAACAAAGGAAGGGTTGAGGTGGAATATACCCCACAGTTTTCACTTATTTACACCAATTGGGTAGTAAATAAAGGGTAACATCCCTATGATTGGTGAAACTGACGCCATGAAAACCGAGCTCCAGTAACCGCCATCTTGGTGCAATTTATTTGTAACATCTGTTCCTTACTTCTCTCCTCTGTCCCACTTTATGAAATTTTCTCCACCAAAATATTTGCGCTAATACTTGACGGGTCATTTTTTTACCGAAAATCCAGGCCACCGCGGAGTTAATGGCGTCCAACGAATGCAATTTTGAGGCGGCACATCTGTCAAATAATGCGCTAAATACCGCGAAAATCCCGCCTTAATCTAAAAAATTTTGAAATATATAATCTTGTGTGGCTCCCCCATCCCCTCTACCTCCACCGCCACGTGTTTCCGCCCTTCCCTTGCAGCTGCTGTGGGGGATAGGGGAGAACAAGGAGCTGGCGTTATAAAATATGGACGAAATTTGTTCCCTCCGTGTCGTCTATCGATTTAGTGCTGTTTACGCTCGCTTAATTGCTTGTCTGCCTCGAATGGGCCCCAGGGTATGGAAGGGGAGTGAGTGCGTTTGTGTGTGTGTGCGTGTGAGTGAGGGAGGTGGGCTGGTGGAGAGATGGAGGTCAGATTGGAGGGAGTTTGGCGGTGGTGAAGGCACGTAAGCGAGGTCGCGTTCCCTTGTCCAGCTCCCTGTCCATCCAAGGGCCTCTTAAATGGTGCAGGAAATGTTCATTTAGGGTCACGTGTGGAAAAACGGAAAGAAAAAGTGCTGGCGGAACGGTGGCAAGCACCGGCCTCTCTTCTCAGGGGAACGTCGAGGAAATTAGCTCTTTAAATATTCAGGTGGCTGGTTTGGCTCGTGGTTGGAGTGCCGTGCTTAAAATAATGGAGAGAGATTCGTCTGCTTTTGACGATTCTCAGAATCCCCTATATTCGTAGCCTCCTTGCTATTGTTTTCGGTAAAAGGTTTGAGTTGTCTTGTGAACATTCTGTGTGGGAGTTTAATTAATGTAGCATGAAAAAAATAAAGATGCCGATTAATACTTAATTTATTCATATTATTCATATGCTATTGGTGAGAAAATGTATCTTCACGTCTTTACAGAGCACGTTGCCTGTAATAAAATAATAGACTGGAATGATATGTATAAAATATTTGTTTCTCTCACCATTTGAGGAAAGTGGATAGGTTTCTTTTGAGATCTGCTTATGATGAGTGGAGACAATAAGCTAGACACAAAGGGAGACAAACAGAGGGCTTGGTGTGTTAGAGGAGGAGAGAAAGGAGCTTTTGGGAGAAATTGGAAGAAGGCGGATAAGGGAATGGAAGAGATAATGAATGGTAGTAGGATGTCGAGTCCTCTAATATGAAGGAGAATTTCGTGTAAATGGGGAAAAGGGGAAGAAAAAGGATATTTATTTTGGACGGCATAGTGGGAGGTAGAACATAAGTGGAACTGAAGAACGAAATAATGAAGGGTGAAAGGTGTGTATTTATTTTTTAATCGCTCTGTATAACCACCACAATGTGTAGATTTTCAGGGACTGTCCAATACTTTTTTCTAAATGGCATTGGGTATTGGGGAATCATAATTATCCATGATACATTAAGTTTTATTGTAACTGAACTACTTGCGTGTTCCATTATTCCATCACAATATGACTTAATCATCGTCTGTGGAGTAAGGGGATATTTAGGAGATTAAATGAGATAGTATTATTTCCTTCAGGGAATACAAAAATGGCTATCCAACATTTGGTTTTACCGAATATTTTTTAATCGGATGGCATATGTCAATACGATGATCATCTTTTGCTTTATTATCAATTATTAGGTATTATCGAATATTATTCAATCCAATGGCAGATTTTACCACTGTGATTATAAGACACTAAGGTCCAGTTAGGGCAGACCATGGTGATCCGGGGAAGCCGAAGACAGGAATAAATTCTAACTTTATTTGATCTCTGAATGACCTTCTAAGGTCAATGTTTTTTTAGGAAAGCTATGTATAGTTCTTACCCTCAGTGTATATATAAACATATATTGGGCCTTCTATAATTAAATCGGTCGCGTTGTGCTGCGTAAAATATGTTATTTATCTCGTAATTCAAAAGGGTTTTTCTCCTATTTAAGTAGAGCTAAGGTGATGATATTCATTGACTGGCATAGCGACGAAAGTGTAGCATACGTCAATTTTTAACTGATATGAGACTAAGAAAAATATATTAACTGACAATGGTAGTATATTATTTGCTTTATTTTCAGTTTAGGGAATAAAAAGGGCCACGTATATGGCAGAAAATTAATATTTTTCAGTTGTATAACTTGAAGATTAAACTTCACTTTTCACCTCTTTGTACCCCTAGTGCTACTTATCAAAGGTTGGGGTTGCGGAATCACAGCGTGAAATAATTGCGCTTTGACGTGAGTATAACATTCCGTAACCTTCCTCAATTTTTCTCCTTGAAGCAGTTATTCCGAGTTCCAGAAAACGACTGAGTATCTTGGAAAATTGGCCAAGTTTGTGTCTAGCCTCTCCTCTTACCAGATGGGAGTGGGATAGCTGCAGAAGAAGCTACGCTCTCACCAAAGTACCTTCAATTGAGTCTTAGTCTTGAGGTAGAACTCTGGGCCAGATTCTGAGAAGGGAGCGAAAAGTTTCCTCTATTATGTCCCAAGAAAACGTTTACAGGAATATATCCGGCAGAGAAAGTGGCGAAGTATATTACATGAGACAACATTTTTTTTAACAAAGCGTCGAGTTTATTTGAGGATTGAGTTGGTTGACCTCTTCTGTTCCCCAAATTTAAGATATTTAAAACAGCTTTTTCGATGAAAAGTTGGGAGAAACTTGGATTAACTTTGTTGGGCATATTTTCTTAAAAAATATTTTATAATGGGTATGATAATGGCATAATTTACATCTGGATTTTGCTTAGGTCGCCAGTAAATTTCCACCGTCCTTGTAAGAGGATATTTTGACTGGAAACTCAATTATCGAAATGGCAAAGCCGTAGTAATTGTATATTAGTAAAAAATAATAAATGTACGAGAGGAAAAAACTTATAAAGTGAAGGAGGTGAGTGCAGATGAAATTGTTTTTTTGTTTAAGGATTAATTTGGCATTCTTTGCTTTCCAATTTTAAACTATATGGCTATTAATTTTTGATTGCCTGTGAAATAGTGAATTTTGCAAGTTAATTTCAGGACACCGCGATTTCAATAACGTCACGATTATTATGGACAGTAGAGGAAGTTCTGAGTTTATCCCTGCTATTCAGGATGGGCAAGTAATTAAGAAAGGTGAGAATCAGCATTATATATCGCAGAAAAAACACACTTATAAATTCAGGTATAAAACTTTGTATAATTACCTCTTCCAGCCCTCCACCTTGTGTTTTATTTTGCAATGCAAGTAGATAATTACGTGTCGAGTGGCAAGAATAAACAAAATAGTTTCACTGACAGCCTAGGCGGAGGAAGGATTGATCTTCAGCTCCTTTCCTGTACTTTGATACGTTTTTAAAGTTGTTCAGTTCATTCCTTCCCTTCGATCCATCCAAGTAGCAACACCTTTTCGATTCACTGTAATTGTTAAAATAATTATTTTTGGATGATAAGTATATTTTTCGTCGCGAAATTTTAATCTCGTCTCTTCACCACAATTTTATAATTTTCGTCTCATACTGCCCAGGGAAATTCTTTCCCTTAGGGATAGATTTTTTGTCTCGTCCCAAATCGCTCTGAACCTTGGTTTGAATGCTTGAGTGTGACCTGAATACTTAAGCGTTTCACCTGCTTATGATTTAATGCATCGAAAGTGGTCGAAATATAAACTTTAAGTGGTAGTAAGCTGCAAGATTTTGTTAAAAATATTTGTTATTAAATGGTTTTTAATAATGCAAATATATTAAAATTCCGGCTGCTATTCGAATCGCATTATTTTTAATGTGATTAAAGATGCATTTGTCGAAAAACTAGAAAACATGTTGAATATTTGCTCATAATATTTTTGAAACAGATTTTACGAGCAATAGTCAGACAGACTATTGCTCGAATTTTATTTTTCATAAGAATTTATCTCATGCGCAAGTACATAGCGGCATATCACCTTTGCTGACTGGGTATAACTATGCTGAAAATTGCACGCTTTGCTCCGCCTATCTGCCTGATAAAATAATTTACCAGCATGGCATCTTAAGGCGCAATTATAAAATAGTTAAATCAAAATGTGTTTATTTTTACTAAATGCCGTCATCATTTCTCAATATAGTTTAATGGCATTTATTTTTGAACCCTTTTTCTACAGTTTGAGAATTCCTTGTGTTCCGTTCGTTTGAGTTTTCTTGCTGTTTCCTGAATAACTCCCCTTTTACTTTTTTATCTCCTTTTTTCTCTCTTGGTATTCTCGTTATTACGATTTATATTGGCTTGCAGTTGCCTCTACTTGTTGGTGAATTCAAATGAAAAAAAACATTCGATGACTAGACAGAAATTATGATTCGTACTACTGGAGAAGGAAAAACAGTCGGATTCATATTAAATATTTTCTCTAGAGAATTGAAACTGTTCTGGTCATTTCATTGACTTCGCGACTTCTCTCATGCCTCGTGTTTTTTTTCATAGCTCTGCTTTCCTACTTCTTATCCATAAAATACCTAATCTCTAAATATAACATATTATATTTAATTTCAAACCGTCAATTATTTCTGAAATTTTGTGGCTTTAATTTCTTAAGAGTTCAAACGTAATGTCCTAGAAACTCTTTTATTATTTTAAATTACGATTTTCTTTTTACGAAAACTATATAATTCATTCGTCGTATAATTTGTAATTGTAATAGTAATTTTATCGGGAAAAAATATGGCACGGAAAAGAAGAGAGAACTGATTATTAGTGCTACGTATATCTTTCATAAAAACGCAATACTTGTTTCTAAGATCTTTATTCTTCTCAGATTAAAATTTATTTAATTTCTATGAACTTGGCTGGCTGCTTGTACTCCCACGCTGCTTGATTAAAAGGATTTTTGTTAAGTTTATGTGGATGAAAATAAAATTAACGAAATGATGTTATTTTAAATCTCATGATTGTGAATTCCAAGTACGTAATGTGTTTATAGGTTTTTTTAGGTAGTCGCAGGAACAATCGTTAGCCTTGGTTGCCGAGTAAATTCCCAGCGTGGAAGCACTTCTCTTACCCTAATTACGAAAAAGAGGGTTTACGTTAATCTGCGTACTAATCCTTGCTAGACGGCATTTGTTCACGGCCAAAAATATGTGTCCTGCAAGTTGTACCCGCCGTTCCACAGGTTCTACCCTGGTGGCGATAATCCTTAGAGATTGGGCACGTCTCCGTATATCTATCTACAGATTCAGCCCTTTCTCTCATATTAGGCACTTATTTCGTGTTGTAGACCTGGACCACTTTGTTTTACATCGTAGTCAATATCTGCATGTCACATCTTCTCCCTCTCATACCTGTCCCTTATCGATCTGACATATGATAATTCTATTATACGATTAATCGAAAAATGCTCTTAGGATATTAAGGAAATTTGTTTTTAAAATGAGTTAAGTGTATTGAATTTCCTCGTTCTCTTTGAGCCGATTCATTTCGTTATCCAAATCGCGTATTAGGGTCTGTTGAAAATATTGCTAACTCTTATCAAAAAGGTATCCTACTAAGGTAAATGTGCATTGAAAATAGAATGCAGTATTTATGTACAATTTGTAACAACTTTTGAGAGTGAGTGTGTAAAATTATGGCGCTGAGTTTGCGTTGACATTCGAATGGCTGTTATCAGGCAAATTTCGGATTGAAATACAAATGAATGACTCTGCTGAAAAGAGCCTTCAGTCTCAAGATTAGCCATAAAAAATAAAACTCCTAAGCAGTAGCATGGCACTCATATTTTAATTTTTCAAGATTAAATGTGTCACTGTAATGTGAATTCCGGTGGATATAGCTCTGAGTGCTGGGTTAAGTGTTCTGTTGTTATAAAGGTCGGTGCCCACCCGGCGAAATGTATAATCGTCTTATGTTTACCCTCTCATAGCCTATAGAATGTAGGCATGATATGCGGATTGAGGTAGAAACGCTTGGTTTTTCCACTTGAACTTTATTACTTATGACCTAGGTTTCGACTTACAAAGTCATCTTCAGGTGAGGTACAGAAAGCATACATATGTGTATTTTTTACTTCAACTGAAGATTACTTTGTAAGTCGAAACCTAGGTCGTAAGTAATAAAGTTCATGTGGAAAAACCAAATGTTTCTACCTGAATATGAAGCGCTTCCACAAAGTGACGCCTGAGACCACCCAACGACATGCGGAGTTAGATTATACAAAAAGATACGAAACTTAGGTACATATTTAAAGTTTCTAGCGCAAGGTTTATTTACTTAAAATATTAATACAGTAGAATTTTATTATGCTAATGAGTATTTAATTTTAGTAATGTAAAATTATCACACTTATTAAGATAACCGTGTATGAATTTCTGGCGTCAGAAATTCACTAACGGTGAACTATTCTGAAGAAACCCAGGCTTCCTTATTTTCATGGAATAGTATGGCATTATAATATCATGTCGTAGTCGCGTGCAAAATCCCGCAGGGAAATATATTGGGCGTCTCGGTAGTGAATTAAGTACGCACTGTCTACCCACAGAAACACAAGTATAGCCATTGTTAGTATATATTTTAGTTACTGTACAAAATGATATTATTCTGCATTACTTGAATAACTTGGGCTTTTAAACTCGTTCACAATGGTTAACAGTACATACAGAAATCAGCCGGGTACTGAGCACTTCCTCGTCCAATGATCTAATCCGATTCTATTATTTTCTGAAGAGTGAGATACAATGATGCCGAATTTTGAGGAGCAAGGGCTTTCTTACCGCTGTTTGTTTTTTTCGATTCCTCATTTGTGGTTGGATTTAAAATTGTTCTTTCACGTTCATCAACCCACTTATTTCGCGTTGTATGCGTCGATGACCACGCGCGCTCTTTAAACGGAATGGGGTGAGACATTCAAGGGGGAGTGAGCCATGAATACTGTACAGCTTTAAAAGGCCGTTTGACTGCTTGGGGATACGGGAGAATGGACCACAGACTATTCGGGAGCGCTGCCAAAATAAAGAAAAAAGAAACCCCAGGGAGAGAATTTTAAATGTAATTTCCGTTATGTTCCCCTTTCCGCCCTTCTCTGGGGCATTTTCCCCCCTCGCCGTAGAGAGTTGGTCCAGACGCGGGCCAAGCCATGCTTTCGAGTTCAGCTAAACGACATAATTTTACTGTTAGATGCGAAGAGAAAAGCTCAATTAGATGCAGTGGATGGCGTTTCTTTCTCAGATTAAGGATTTCCGTTATCCCAAGATTTTTAATCAAATATATCATTGTAATAATGACTGCAGATTTTCCAAATTCGCTCATAAAGATCTTTATTTAATGTTCATGAAATTTAGTTCATTATGTCAAAGCCAGATTACTTCATTTTGATTTTTAAATTTCTGCGTATACTCATATATGAGCAAAAACAGCGCTCGAAATCATTCACACATGCTCTTAGACAAGCGATTCTGAGTTGCTTCAACAATAAATCTCACTCATTTGACTGTGGTATTTGTTTTTGAACCATTTAAATTTTTTTCAGTTCTAGGTCATCGTTATGAAGCTTCTTTTTATTTTACTTATGACATAACGTTAATAATGACCTGAAAAATCATATGCCCATGCTTGCAGCAAGAGCTACTTGCTTCCTCAACAAAGTGGTACTCTTTCATTTCCTTCAGTTAAATGTGCTATCTTATTAACGTCGACATTCCAAGCGTGGTATGAAAGAAATTAGTTACCCTTAGTGGGACTAAGGTATTTTGAGGAAAGCCCAATTTTAGCTGTGCATATCGTAACGAATTCTTGGAAAAACTAGACCAAATGACGATCAGGGGACTTATGAAGTTTAAGTTTGGAACATTCTCATCTTTTCGAAACTTAGTTTTTTCACATTTTTGTGCTCTGAAAACTAACGACTTCCGGATTAATGAGCTAGTATGAACATTCCAAACTTCCGTTAACTTTCTTGCTCGTTAGCGCTCTTGGAGTAGAAAGGTACTACCATAAATTGAAATCTAAATGTGAAATTGTACATTTTTATCACAGGAGATTTAAGGACGTTTTCCGATATTCACTTCGATCCAATATCCGGTTTGATTACAGTTCATTTCCAATTCTCGATAAAATCGTGTTTCAATCGAGGACATCCACAGGTCTCTGGGAGATTTCTATGAAACATCCATATCAAAATTTTTTTATCTGATCGTTTCAATTTAAAACCGTCTTTGATATATAATATAAATATGTGTGTATGTATATATAATATATATAGGGAGCAACTTAGGACATATATATATAAATATATATATGCATATATGTATGTATACATTATTTAGCAGTAATGATGTATTTATGAACTGTGTAACTGCTTTTCAGTCCAAATTTTTAAGCATGAAAATATTATCAGTATTGTCAATGTTAGATAATTATTGGATGACTGTACAATCCCCGTTGTATGTTCATAAAATACCCTGAATGCGAAAAATGCCTCATTAAATGTCCTGTTTGGATTTGAAAGCTCTTACCGTAGAATCATTTTAAGCAGAATTTATTGCAGATTTTTATCTATTGTAATTCGTGATTTTTATTATAATTTCTTCATATTCTATCACTATTTTTGAAAATATGGGAGATTTGTGAAAAGATAAACTA
>LYUA01002122.1:267873-278905 GCA_002093875.1 Calopteryx splendens | reverse complement strand
TATATATATATATATATATATATATATATATATATATATATATAAGAAAGAAAGTGAAAGTTATATATTCATACATATATAACTTTCAACGGGGATTAAAACCAACTTGAGGGCAGACCGCTAATAAATCGAACCCGCGTCGTCTCTGAGCGTTTACCCCGTTATCTTAATCAAAGATCGCGTGGGCTGAATCGAAGATCTTCATTGGAATCCGCTTCCAGGACTGGGAGACCCTTGCATCCAGCATTGTCGGCTCACTCGATGGAAAATCCTTCTCCCACGCGCCCTCGTCGTTTGATTTATCCCTCCCCTGCCCGGAATAGACACACACGATCTATGCGCCCCTTAACCCCTTGCCCCTCCGGAGAGGGAGCCTACGCGACAGCATTCAAACTATGCCTTTGGGTGCATGGGGCAGGGAGGGAGGGAGGGAGGGATTGGCGATCGAAGGTGGTCGGACCACTCGGGGCGGGGGGGTCGTCGCGCTAATGGCGCGGAATGGTCGGCGAGGCGTCGTCGCTTGGGAGGTGGATTTACGGTCGTCGTCGGAGCAATGCATCAATCGCGATGGGATCATTAGGGTGACATCAACAGCGCAAGCCGGGCTTCGTGCACAAACGTAGCTAAGTAGTGTGCGCCGTCTCGCGATGCTTGTCGCCCACGCCCCCGACAATGAGAGAACGCGAGTGCATTGTCGCTGACACTCCCCGTTGAGCTCGCCCCTCCTCATATCCTCCCCACCCATCTCCCTCTTCTCCTACCCGTCCCCGCAGCGCCGTCAAACTCCCCGTGCGATTTATTCGCGTCCTCCGGGCAACGGTTCCCTCAATTAGGCGACTCTCTCCAGACAGTGAGACTAGGTGGGGACAGAATAGGCTAGCGGTTCGGCCGGACTCAATACCGAATGGAGGGAAATTGCCGAGCGAGGCGAACGACGACATCGTAACAATCTTCATGCCGTACATCTCGCATCGATCCCAGGGGGGAGGATGTTAGAATTATTTTGAGAGGGGAGAAAGTGAAAATGCTGTATTATATGTTGTAGATAAACGTCGTCTTTGGCCTCCTTAATTATTTTCCTCATTTAAATACTTTTAAATTAATAATACGTAGGCATGCTAAGAAGCGAAGGAAGAAAAAGATAGGTTAAGTAAGGTATTACGTCTTCCATCACTTGCTTCTCGTAATTTATCCTCCTTGTAACCCATCCCCTCTTTTCTTCCTGCAATACTTCGGTAAAATATCGTGTGTTCAGTATATGTCCTAT
Organism: Calopteryx splendens; assembly: GCA_002093875.1. Taxonomy (NCBI): domain Eukaryota; kingdom Metazoa; phylum Arthropoda; class Insecta; order Odonata; family Calopterygidae; genus Calopteryx; species Calopteryx splendens. The sequence goes on along the minus strand of LYUA01002122.1, from coordinate 277,638 downwards.
TAATTTCCACATTCTCGTAAATGTTCTCCATTGGACCCTCTCTTCACTCCCTCTTCGAAGTACTTCTTCATCGGTTACCCCGAAGGAATGAAGTAAGCAAACGACTAACACATTAGACTACGTAATAGTTTAACACGGAGTGCTGTCGAAACACTCTCATTAGATCCTATCAGCAACGTCGTGGTTGGCTACCAAAATAAATGCCAGTAATATTTTTCCGATTCGTACCAAATGAGACCTTTTATAAGGTTTATTTCGTAAATAACATTTGTAGTATCCAATTGATTTTTGATTTAAATACCTAGGAAAATGAATTAATTAATCGATAAAATGTCTTGAGACAAGTTCTTCCAGAGCATGCATTTAATTTCTAATGAAAGTTCCTTCACCCTGTGATTCACTGTCGCTATTCCCTGTAGGTGTGATCCTAACCGAGTTGTCATAGCGCGCGGTTTCAATTTGCTTTGATATTGTTAAGAAATATTCAGAACTAGAAGTTGCATATATTTGCTCCGATGTACTTACAGATCGATTTACAGTATGCACAATAAATGCTGTATTCAACGATGAATGACTTGCTCGACATTGTAACTTCATCATCAAATGTTTTGAGTTTCAAATGAATCTTACTTTTTTTATTCTTTCAATGGGCTGGTCGTTAGCCTACTGACTGCAGAGCATCGGATTCAAATCTGAGTGGCACAGCTTGCCAACCTCATCTAAAATGTAGAACATGATCAGGATACCATTACTTCATGGAAACTACAGGTGGAAATAGAAAGGCACTACACCCCCCCATTACACTGAATGTTCGAATTTCATACAACACTTCGCTGGGGTACGAGGTAAACTCTACCCTACCTTATCAAATCAGCCTTCGCGTTGATCATTGTAGTGGATCCTGTCAAAGATCACCGAAGGGAAAAATTAATCTTCAGATAATTCTAATAATAATCTCTTCCAGATGCTTAGAATTCCTAAGAAATACTATTTCATAAATTCAGGATCGGTGAGGGTAGTGTACATAACTCGTAATTTTTGCCATATCATAACAGTGCCATGCTATACCGCAGAGTTCAGCTTGTATGAAAAAGCAGTGCAAAGTAGTGTGGAAATAAAAAATCAGGGAAGGGGGACCAGTTTCCTTCCCTTTAACATCTGCGGTTTCCCAGGAAGACCTGGAACCAGAAAAATCACAAAGCTTGGGTGAAACTGAGGGATCACCCGGAACCAAACTCGTGCCTTTCGGTTAGATGCCCAGCGCTCCACTCACCTTACAAATATGCCCCTTATGTAAGCCCCTCTGCGTGTGAAATACACATATTCAGGGTATGGGGACAAATTCTTTTCCTTGTGCCAGCATTCTATTTCTCGTGAAATTGTAGTATCGCATCTCTTCACCGTATCTTGAATTTTTAGCAAGACGTTCCAAAGGCAGGGTTATCAGATCTTTCGGGCTAAATTTAGGATAAAGTTGATATAAATGTAAAACAGTAGGGGGAACTTATGACCAACACAGAGGAAAATTACCCCCTTTATAATTATACAAGTATGCCAATATATCAGCACAAGAATTCATTTAAAAAATTTCTATATTGTTCGCTGCATGGAAAATTTCGGACATTAATCAAAGTCCCGCCAGAACACCCTCGGGCGCTCATGAGACGGGGACATGCCCGGGATAAACCAGACCCCTGGCAGCCAAAACCAATAAGAATCACCCGAGAATTGAATCTGAGACCCACCGATCGGTAGGCGAACGAACCACCCACTAGGCTACCTCGCCCGCCCTATTATAGTTGCTCTCAACGTTAACCCATCCACAGTCACCGAAATAAAAGAATGACGCAGACCTTCATTCCCCTTCGGAAAGCCATTACGGACGGAACGGGAGTCGGTCTGCAAGGCACCGCTGCTGGTCCCAACGAGACAGAATAGTCGCGTCCCTGGATGGAGGAGGAGAGGAGGGGGGATGCAGCAACCTCGCGGTGGGTGTTTTGAAATTTGACGTGTAGGGCAACAACAAAGGGGGAGGAGGGGCGTGCGAGAGACTGTCTCAATTCGGGGGCAGCTGGTATCTCGTTCGAGTTGGATTCCCCATCCCCCCGTCGCTCCTCCATCCCCGCCACCCACGCTCCCACCAAGATTGCTCAAGGAGAGGGGATGGGGGAGGGAAGCAGACGAAGACGGAGGGGGTCTCGCGTAGGGATGAAGGGGCGAGCAATTTAAGACACTCGCGTACTAGGTAACAACGCGTGACTCTGTATCACTGTCTACTCGACAACAGCTCCATTGCATTCCAGGTGTATCAAGAGGAAAAGTGATGTTTCTTTCACAACACCCGTTTTTATTTCTCTTCCCAATCCTTCACTCGGATTCACTTTCTCACAACAACGGTTCCCCAGGAACTCGCAAATAGAAACCGAAGTTGATCGCAAAGACAAAGGTAAACATAATCTAGGATAAATACAAGCAGCAGAAGAATTGAAAATAAATAATACCACTAAGTTAAGAATAAATAATTAATTCAGGGTGAATAGAAATACAATTAAAGCATCAATTGAATGGCTTTGGGTTGTGAGATGCGTCAGCACATGAGGGAAAATTCCGAATCGAACAGAAAACAGGCTCAGATTAGGTGTAAATGGTACCGTATTTCATACAAATGGATTTCAAATCTCCTCGGAGTCGCGATTCTTCATTAGAAGGAACAGAAATAAAGTTCTGGTGGATTGGCACGCCTCAATCCACCGCTAAGGTATGCGGCGGAAGGTGTTTCCATGCCATAAAAGCGCTACCCACGCTACATATTAAAAGGTAAGGAAGGCATTGAGAAATTACGTAAATCAAATGATGAACACAGTCGTTCGTTCAATGTGACGCAATGAATGTTTAGCAAACGAGTCCAAAGTTTCATAACAGGCATAAGAACAGAGATTTGGAGTAACATTCCGCCAAATATGTTGTTAAATAGGCCCAAAGAAGTTCATAAAAGCATTTCTAACGATTAATATTTTCCCAAAAGTGTTTCAGCGTTTTGGGCTCACATGAGGTTCTTGCATAAAATTTTTTTTCAGACCTAAAATCCCTGAATAAAAGTAATATGGCATGGTTTGAATTCAAGCTTGAACAAACGCCAAATCAGGAAAAAACATTTATTTAAGCTTGCATTGAGAAGTTGAATTTCAAGAGGTACTGGATCATACAGCTTCCTATAAGCTAAAGGATCTTTTCCAAACACATCGAAATACTGATAAATGAAATCATCGAAATCTTTTTCACCCTCAACACTACGGGAAAAATTCCAATTTGGATTCCAAAAACAAACTGGGAGTTTTGTTTGGAAACAATCAAAATAATTGGGTCAGTTTCTTTTCTCATCAAGTTTAGCACTACTCCTTAAATAAGCACACACATACCTTCAAGCCGCTCTCATTCCGGCAAAATCAAAAAAGCCTGATCGTAGGTTTTTTCAGGAAACTTACTCGATTTTACTAATTCCCACATCCATACCCATCCATTCCCACATCCATATATTTTTCCGTGCATGGTCTTCGGCTCCTGGGACTTTTAATATTTCTTGTCTTAAGAGAATCTTGCACCAAATTCACCCATGACTTTCTCGATAACCCCATTCTACCCCCTTCCTTTCAAACCATTTACCTCTCATGTACCTTAAATGATATAGATTTGGCTTTTGCATTAACTTTTCCATGTACCAATCATAATGATCAATATGGTTGCCTTCCTTAGATACGTGATAGGAATTGTTTCGAACGCTGACAAGATCACCACTCCGTGGAGCAATAACGAAAACACCTACCCTTGCTACGACAAGATTTGATACCAGACACCATCATGGAGGCCGGATGCCGCGTGGTATTGTTAAACTCAGATGGCGCAAGTGACCTGAGCATTCACCGTAGTCGAGAAGCTATCACCGCTCCTAAAATTCCGCTGGCAAGTGGCCGGCCATCATTTCGGGAACCGCTCGCCAGCACATTTATTTTTTTTCCCTTCCAAGCGGACCCAAAGGACTTCCCAAAAGCAATAAAATGAAACAAAAAGAAGGAGAAACCCTCGGGTGTCCTCGTGAGGAATGATAATCGCTGGGGATACAAGAATGGGAGGCGGAGACCCTCCTTTCGAGGGGGGGGAGGAGGGATGGGGAGGAAGGGGGGAGATTCAACACTCTCTCATGTCCCCGCGGAGACTAAAGGGGATGCTCTTGAGGGGAGAGGGGTGGGGTATTTTTTGCGGGCGGGGGGAGGGGGGTGTGTGAGAAAGGGAAGGGGGCGTATCCGGGGGCGGGGGAGGGAGTGGGGGTTGTAGCATTTTTCGCAAGTCATCGACGCGCGGAGAGGACGAGCGTGTCTTTGGACGAGGAGGAGCAAGACGGATGAAGTCGACGAAAAGGAATCCGCCCCGGCCAATCTCCCCCTTCCCCAACCTCCTTATTTTTCCACACTCTTCAAGGTGCGCTCGATCCTCGACGGAGAGAGTTGAGAAGGGCAGGGGTTGGTGCCGGAGGCGAAAAATGCCCAGGATTCTAACCCTGGACATCGATACCATGAAACAGGTGCCGGTGCCATGGATACCAACCCGCGATACCTTTGAAAAAGTCAATAAATGGCAGGGGTTGGTACCGGATACCTGCAATACTTAGGATTTTTACCCTAGGGTTTATACCCCAGGTAAGTAATTAGTAATAAGGTTCTGCTACCTAAGATTTGTACCTTAAGTACTCGGTAAGAGCTAGATTTATCTTATTGAAGTTACACCAACTATATGTAATTTTACTGACAACATACTGGAAGTGATTTCATCCCAACACTACATCGAATAGTACGACAATAATGATTGGATTAGAGGAATAGTCTGTCGAACCGATATATTCAAGAATTTGTTTTCCCTCGCACAGGCCACAGGAACAACTCAAGAAGAGGAAAGCGCTAACAAGTACAACCATGCCCCCCAATTACAGCCGACTTTCCTCCTTTCCTTTCACTCACGGCTGGTGTCCTAATACCCTCTGTCACACGCCCTTGAGATGACTTGAGGGGTATTGCATAAATAGATGCACGAATTATCTCGTAGATTCACTAGTACTGGCGCCTAGTTTCCTTGCCCTTGGTTCCAAACCTTCGAGAAAGCTTAAGGAGGAGGGTGGTACACATCGATACACGGGTAGACATGGGCGTAGTCGATACACGGCATCGACTACGCCGAAGAATCGCCGTCTATGGTAATAAAAAAGCATCGGTCGATTTTTCAACATCAGTCGTCAATATCTACACCTATGTTATGTTATTCCATGTAGCGACCGAGTGCAAGGACTTACTTTTAGTTATTAAAATAAACTTAAGCAACTGCAATGGGAATGGAAAATGACAACACGAATTCTCGATTGCAACTGTTGAGGTGATTAGCGTTGGGTTTGAATTTATTGAGATTGCGACTCGTGTGAGGGCAAGAAGAATATTTTAAACTGTCCGTAATGGAGTGTATTAGGTTATTCCAGCCGGGTGGGCCGATCTGTCGTAATTAAATACATGTGCAATTCCCTGGTTAAGAATCCCTGATCACTGGTTTCCTATCTCAGAATCAGGCCGTGCCGACATCTGTCCGCAAATTTCATTTTTGTGCGATGCAGGAGTTTGCAGTTTTCAATTCACGTATATATCACGAAATGTTTAGAGGTAATCCAGGCCCTAAAGTTGCATCTATCGCTCTGAGCAACCTCATTTCGACGCCATGTTTCCTCGAACGATTCCCAACAATCCTATCTCTCCTGAACGACCCACCTAACTCTAATTATGCAAGAGCCCACAATTGTCGATCGAGCCCTTCACCCCAGTGACTACGTCTACGAATCAGCTCCTTTTAGTGTGGAGTGAATACAAAATGATGGAGGTTTATCCGAACTGTGATCCAAAGAACTGAAATAACGCGCATCCTTAGCACCCGGCTTGCGCTCACTGTTCCGTGGCTTAGCAGCCAAAATGATGGGAACAGTATTTGACCTTCTACCAAAGGGTCCAGGGTTCAAACTTTTGGATAGTATTGCCTACATTCCAACCGTGATTGTATTAGTGCCGGAACGCCAGAAAAACGCCAGCTATTTCGAACGTTAAATCAGGAGGCGAAAAAATGTAAAGTTCAGAATTCTGCTAAAGCGAAGACAATTGAATAATGAGCCCTCGTTTTATAGAACATGAGATACCTTACTCATTCTAAATACATAATTACCGCATAAATTTAATTTTTTTGGTTGATCACTCATCGCTTGTTATTCTTTTCCCAGGAAAAGAGCCGCCAGAGACGAGAAAACGACCGTGCGGACGTGTCGCGCGCGATACGATTCCGCGACCCGGGGGCATTGCCCACCAGATTAATCGGACAACATCATTTTTAGAATTAAACTTACAAAAAACATTACAAGGCAGAATAAAGTGTGAGAAATAGAGAAAAAACGTTGCCTTCATCGTCAGGACAGGTGGTCGACACTTCTGACTGACTTCAGAAGATGAATCTTGATGTTTAATTTGAACCTTGTGGTAGCTGAAAGATTTTTCATGGGATTTGGATCACATGAGACTTGTCATTCTCTCTGCTCTGCAAGTAAGTGAGACCACTACTGCCATACCGTTCAAATAACCATCCCCATGCAAACCACAACCAAACCCATCCACCGGTACGCTTAACGATGAGTTTCACATCGCGAATCGAAGGAAAAACCTGGCAGAGTGAATAAAACATAAAGAAAGATTGATTAGACCCGCGGGGAAAATTTAGCGAGAACCTCTTTGAAGTGACAAAACAACGCAGAAGTATCGCCACGTATGGCATTTGGGGTGCGGAGTGAAAAACTTGAAAAAAATAAAATAAAACACTCAGTGCCAAATGGAAAGCGCCAGGGAGCGTCGAAAAGACACAGAGAGGTCGCTTTGAAAACGTTTGGCGCAAACGACTGATCATCAGGGAAGCGATAAAAATACATGCGATCGCCGCGGGGTAATTTAAAGAATGAATGAGCGAAAATGCCAAAAAAAAATAAATAACGGGCACTGATGAATGGAAATATGCCTGGGGAGGGGACGAAATAAAAGGAATAGAATGCGAGAAACACGGAATATCAACACGTGATTAAATGATTCGCATCTTGAGTGGATGCCGTCTCGTTTTGTAATCCGCACCGCCCATATCCACTTTAATAGCTGGTTACGAACGCACACTTGGCTGCTCTCTCTCTCTCTCCTCTCGATGCCGCCTCTGTGCAGTGACTCGGCACATGCACGAGGGGAAGAGGGAGTGGGAGGAAGGGGCGTGGGGAGGAAACTGGGAGATGGATGGGGGTGGTTCCGGCAAGAGAAACGCAGGAGGGAGAGTTGTCCGCGGAAAATTAAGAAAAAAACATTGGAAATGGATGGGACCGTGTGTCTTGTTCCGTCGGCTCACAATAAGGCGCCTCGTTTTGTTATCCCCGTTAAGCTTTCGGCATTATGAGGAACCGCCTAACGCGATAAGAGGCGCGAGGGTAGGTATTATTAATCAGCGTAATGGTGCATGGGAGTAACATGGTGGAACTCCTTTCCGATTTGAGAATAAGCTTTCTACTGCGAGCATTGACTAGTAGGCATGCAGGTAATTTTAAAATTATCATTAGCTGTAATATTTAGAATATGTGAAAAAATTATTTCATGAAGGATATGCGAAGGATAAATTATGGGGCAATTTATGTATGAAGAGGGGTGTGGCAGTTCAGTGGGCAGAGCGCTGAGCTCCTAACCGGAGGGTCCGGGTTTGATTCCGGGTGACGCCTCTGGGCACTCTCAGCTTCACCCAGCCTGTGTGCCATTTTTCGGGTACCTGGGAAATCACACGTGGCAAAGGAAAAGGAAATAGCCCCCCTACCCTGATGTGTGAATTTCACACACCGTTGGGCTTAGTACAGAGTGAGCTCTACCCTCACCTACAAAACCGACTCTCGGGTTGATTACTGTGATGATTTATGTATGAAGCAAAAAGATAATGGTACAATGGTATGAATGTTAATGGTATGGGGAATTTAATGTATAGACATTAAATGTAATCGGCTCGTAAACACCTTTTTTATCTGATAGAGTTATCGCTGCATCTTATAGCGTTAAAAATACGTGTATTTATCCGTTCTTTAACCTATCGCCTAATTTATAAGTTATAGGCAGATAAAAAATCGAAGTGCTTAATCCTTTCACTGAAAGGGGAAAGGCGGCCCCATTGAAAGTAAATCAGAACAGAACGAGATATATCTATATAGAACTGTTCATTTACTGATGAAGTTAAAATGTTTTACTAACTCCATCGTGCTACGGCAGGAGAGACCACGAAAATAAGGTCAGAGGGGTAAACTGTAGAACGGATTATTTCCGTATATATATTCATGTCATTTTTCCCGCGAGCGATAAAGCATCAGAGAAATTTCCAAAGATAGCGCTCAGGAAAGAATATTTTACGCTATGTACCTCATTTTTATCTTATTTAAATCCATTCCCTAGAAATCCGTATTGCATGCGTAGAGCAGTATTTTATGCTTAGATATCGATTGCACTTAAATCAGTTGGCTGAATGTCCTTCCATCTCCTGAATGTTAATACCCTTTCTTTTGTCACTAACATTCGAGTAACGCAAAAATCTGACTTTCCGTGCCCGGTGTGGATACACCCCCTTCCACACACCCTAGTGGTTGGTTGCAGGGTAACATGTAGATTTAGATATAATTTCACTTTCCTCCCACCACGTTCTATGTTTTCGCGCCTGGCCTTTCCTAAAACTAATCTGAATCGCAACCGAAAAGTGAAGATATCCCTTTTTTGGCTTCCCGTGAATTTTTTTGTCCATTCAATGAACCACTCACGCTGAATCGAGTAGGCGACTGAATATTTTACGTCATAGTAACTAAAACTATGCTAATTTTTGTTTGACGAGGAAACGGATGTCCGCAAGAGAAATTTTTTAGCTTTTAATTTGGTGTCTACCTATGAATTCGTGAGCAAAATTGAGATTTCACATCAGAGTAAACGACCACAGTTTTCTTACGAGTATACCCTCAGCTCACCCTTTCTCCTCAAGTGGCATTAGAATGCTTTTATATTTTAACGCAATGTTTCTCCACGCCTGCGAGTTATCGATCGTAAAAACAATTTTGTTTAGGAAAAAAAAACAAAAACTTTGTTACCCAACCTGTCTACCTTGGCGTTTTCACCATTTCCTGGCTTCGACCACGGATGTTTGGAGATAGGAGCGTGAAAAAAATTAGACTCGGACCGAAGTTTGACAGAAGGCTTCCCATGTAGCACGCTCGAAGAACAACGAACGTGCCCAAGAGGACAGGGAACGGAAGAAGATATATCCCTCCGTTCTCCCGTCGCGCGTGGAAATGTCCCAAGTGTTAACTTTGTTGGAGCGGCTCGAGGAAAATAAAAAAAATGTGAAAAGGAAGGGCGAAAGGACTGAATTAGGAATTACGAAACTGCTACAGGGGTGTGCCGAGATGACCGACCGTTCCAGTTGCGACGGGGGATTAGTCACCCGGAGGAGACGGCTGGGCATACCATGCGTCGACACGTCGTCTGTCCGGCTCGGGACGCGGGATAATGGGGGAAAGTGGCAATGCGGGAACCGTGGCTCGCCCCTCCGGACCGACCGACCAGCTGCATATCTGGCCGTGATATGTCGTCGGGGCGGAGGGAGAGAGGAAGGGGGTTGCATCGGGGGGCCGGGGGG
>LYUA01002122.1:225930-237385 GCA_002093875.1 Calopteryx splendens | reverse complement strand
GGGGGGGGGGGGGGTTCATTCTAGGGCATTCAAGTTAATCCGCAGCCCACTGGTCAATCGTAAGTTTACTCAATATACATAAATATATGTACAACAAAAAATATGCTTAAATAAATGAAGTGCTATTTCTTCTATATACTATTTTGATTTTCCTTTTTTTTGTCTTTAACACCTCAAAAAACCTCGTGGGTATTTCACCTTGTAAAAAAATCCAATTTGCCTCTGGGGGGCAGGGGGAAGGTTTTGGTTAATGAACCCCAAAACCTTTCCTGGCTACACCTCTGTCATACCACCCACACAACCTCAATCATTTGTGGTCACTCAAAAGGCATGATGTAAATTCATTTATAATTACCGGCATCATCATCAGTATTTCAATCTGAAAAGTTGGCTACAGCCTGCCATTCTTCCTTTACTATTGCTAAATCCAAACAGTTTACAAAATATTCAGAAAACCTGCGATTGAATCAATGACCACAAAAATCTAAGCAATGCAGAGTGAACTTCTTCATGATTCATGCAATATTCTCAACATTTCCAGCACTTACTGCTTAAATGTATGTGCCGATATTCTTCAGTTATGCAAACATTTCTATTACATTGCAAATTCGAAGTGAGAAATGGAGAATTGTGGTATTTTTGTTTGAATTACTTTTCAAGAAGGAGCATAAAAAATATATCCCAACATATTTTCCACCATCATTGAGAAGCTTGCCATATCTGCTTTGATTATTTGGAATTTTTAAGTTAATAGAAGATCCTGCCAACTGTGAAATATGGTCTATTATCAGATTTCTGAATGCATGAAAGATCAAACCTGCTTAAATTCATTGGCAGATCATTGAGATTTATGGTTACAGTGCAATGAGTAATGAAATGGTTAGGAAAGTGGTTAAATGAAGGCCAATTAAATTGCATGTTGAATCAACATTGGTGACTTCTGGTTTTGATGAAAATTTGGTCAGTAAAATTTGTAAGAATCAGCATTCCACTATTTCCTAAGTATGCGATAGATTTCATGAAATATCAAGAGGGCTGAAAAAATTTTCAAAATGCTATGCAGCAGTGCTTATCATCATTGGCAGTGACATACTTCAAAGAGGGAATACACAAACTGGTCTCCAGATATGACAAGTGCCTCAGCAATGACAGACATGATGTTGAAAAATAATAGGCATCATGTGTGCTTTTTCATGTAATAATATGTAAAACAAAAATATAATTTATGAAGTTTTTAATACAGAAATGTATATTACTTTTTGAATGCACTTTTTTCATTGTCAAAAGTTCGCTTGGCAGTATTTTTGTTTAGAAAAATATGTATTCACTACTTAAATCCTTTTGTAATAGCACCTATATTTTTTTAACAATAAGTTTTCAAAATACAACTATCCCCTGACAATGAAATCTGAATACCTAGGCTCAACCCTGACAAGCAATGAAATGACCAATGTGGAAACAACTAGATCAAATCGAAAGAGTCAATAGGATAAACAGCTCTGTAGAGAAGTGAATGGAGCAGCCACATGAGTAAATTGAATGGACTATCAATCACAGAAATCAATCCGAAAGTCAGTTTGGCAGGCGAGGGTAGAGCTCACCCAGTACTAAGCCCAATGATGTGTGAAATTCACACATCAGGGTAGGTGGGGCAGTTCCTTTCCCTGTACCGCCTGTGATTTCTCAGGATGACCTGAAAGGTGCACCTGAAACATGGCACACAGCTTGAGTGATGCTGAGGGTGCCCAGATGTGCCACCGACAGTAGAAAAGTAAAAATATGTAGAGATAATATGCCAAGTGGGTAATGGAGGATAGAGGAGCTGGAAGGAGACAGAATGGGAATGGAAAAAAAAGAACAGGCTTATAGCCTAAACGAAGGATCTTGGTAGTAGGTGCTGAAGACCAGTTGTCTTTTCATCTTATTGATGGTCATTAATGGCAAGTTGCAGCATTGCCATGGATCCACTTAACTCCTAGGCAAAAGAAGAATCTAAGTAAGTATAACCCAAGAATTAGTCTACACAAAATTCTTAGTTACCCAGATGAATTATATTAATTTTATATGATGTTTTGAATGCCTATCACCATAGCACACAATGAATGTAACATTTGATACAATAAAACAGCAGAGGAAATAATAGACTATTTTGTTAATAAGTGCTGATTTACAATGAAAGGCTTGATTCAATGCTTTCAGACCGGGGTAAGAATAATTAGAGAACAAATTAAAAGCTAGATTATAATTACAGGGGATGATCTCTCAAATAAAGCTCAATCAATTATTGGTAAAGTGACTTTCCTATGCCAATTGGACTCCTAAATCAGAAATAGAGGAAGGGATGCTAGAACTAAAAGATTTAAGACTTTTTCAATGAGAAATACCTGATAGACATGCTCCTAATTATTACTACTCTTAATCCATTCCCTAAAATCACTTTTTTTATTCAGTTATTGAAGTACCTGATTGGAAATTAGTTTATAATTCTGTGAAGATCATAAGCCAATTCATAAGTCACCTACAAAGGTATTTGTAAGATAAGAAAAGGTATATGTGAAAGACAGTCACAAGAAAATCCTTTGGTATACAAGGGTCTCAGTGAGAATTCCAAATACATACATCTATTTCTTAGGGCCAACCAAGCTTGTTAGACTTTCAAGACATTTACCTACCAAGTATGGGAATCTAAGGGGTAGTGGTGTTTGATAAACGAACCACCATCCACAACCTATTGCATACCTTTGATGGCTATAAACTCAACTAAAAGTTTCAAATAACATCACATATATAAATTTGCACTATTTGTAATGTTATGTACATAGCTACATCAATCTACAAAAACTATTGTGCGATCATCTGAAAAGCCAGTCATTGGACAAACCTTGAACCTCATTAAGTTACTTGACCATACAATGTTATATGTCATTTTATGCTATCTGTGAAAAATTGTGACCCTCTACCTTGAGGTAGGTCAAGCCTAATATCATAGTTCTTTATAATGCTATAATATAATAATTCTTATAGAAAACTATATTATGATTACAATTTGGCTTATTTATTGCCTGAAAATATTTTTTGTTACAAGTAAACTAAATGATAAATACATACTAGAACACTACCAATAGGTCATACTGTTTTTTCAATTCCAATTTGAAAACTATCAACTGATTATTACCTATATTAAGTTTATAATATGCTGGGAACAATTTAAACCCCCAGTTTAATATTGCCTCTTTCTATACCAGGGACTTCTGGGTATTTACATTACTTTCTGGCAACAAATAAATTTAAGGTGTCAGAAGATAGATGGAAAAAATTAGCATCCATCACCCAAACTTCCCTAATCCTGTTTTAGTAGGGAAACTTTTTGGAACAGTATTATAAGATATATCAAGTTCTTTACCTGCTCTATATACATATTTAAAACGTGCAAATAGGTTCACATTAACTACAATATTGCTTAATATGATTGAAATTAAAGTGCCAGGCATTTATTTGGTTTTCACTCCATATCATGTAATGATTTTCCAATGTTAGCTTTAACCCTGAAGAAAAGTATCTTCCTGTTAGTTGCTCTAAGTAATATTTTCACTGAGATGCATTGTGGGGAGAATTATTTTGAAATGAGAAAATTCTTTTTAATGCAAATCATGAACAAGGATATTGATACCGTTTTCTCTTGCATGCCACCCCCTACCATTACCTACACCTGTCTTACAACACCTATTTCTCTCATGTGACACAAATATAAGAAGCCTTCTAATATGACCCTGATGAAGTTCAATGAGTGGTGGGGTGGAGTATCACAAAATCACTTTTAGTAGCTTGTTGTACACACCAGAGACAATAAAGAACTCTTTTAAAATGGAGATACAAGAAGTAAAAACATAATATCATGGAATACGTAGATAATTTTACTTACATAATGACCTTCCAACAGAAGTTTAAATTCATAGAAAATTAGAGTTTACTCATTACTATTAACTCAAACTATTTCCAACAGTTGACTTGAATAATATTAGCAAGCACCAACTGTAAGACACCTGGAAACTATGAGTTTGGTAATGGACAGACTATGAAATGTATCACTATCACCTTGTAATTATTTTCATTGCAAACACCATCTCATGGTTTGAATAATTTCTCATTGTATTGGATAAAGAGAGAGAGGAATTAAGAACCAACTCAAAACAACAAACCAGAGGATGCTTGGAGGCAAGGCATGTTGATATCCCGAGTTGCACAGCATGGAAGTAGGCCTTGATCACATCCTGAGGTGTCAAATCTTCCCTAAGAATCACATGTATGCAACGCTTCTTTGCATCAACAATAAGCAGGTATGGCCTTTGCTTCTGAATGTTTGTTACCAGCTTCAGGAGTTCCGCTTTGCATTTTACTGATGATGAAGCTGATGCAAGTGATTCTCCTAATTTGATTTTGAAACCACACAGCAGTCTATCTGCAATGAAAGTGAGGATAAAAATTTAACCATTAATAAGAATTAAGGAGCATCAGTTAAGGACCATCATTATTCACTTTGGATCATCTACAAGGAGCAGTCACATTTTGGTAAGCTTTTTCCTCAAAGGTTCAATTCCTGGTGACAACTGATTCTGGGCACCCTCAGCTTCACCCAAGCTGTGCACCGTTTTTCGGGTACCGGGTCATCCTGTGAAATCACAATTGGTACAGGGAAAGGAATTGGCCCCCCTACCCTTGTGTGTGAATTTCACATGCCGTTGGGCTTAGTACAGAGTGAGCTCTACCCTGACATACCAAAACGACCTTCAGGTTGATTACTTTGATTTTTTCCTCAGTCTCAAAAGAGATAAGGTTATTCCTTTGAGAGAAATTGTCCATCCAATAAGTTGGAAAAGACCAAAAGTCCTAGAAATACTATAATGCGTGTTTAATATTAATGTTCGTTCGCTTCCATTATGCCTCATGTATATAAGCAAGATATTCATGATGAGTCAAAATTACACTAATGTCTTTTAAATGCATTATTAGGCATGAATCATTCTCCCCTTCACAGACTTCATGCCAATAAATGAAACATGACAAGATATTCTCCAGCATACAAAATAATGCTAGCTGACTGAATGGTGCATATAAAAAGGATTTTTAAATATGACCAAACATTGCAACTTCCACAGAAAAAGTGAATGAAAGTTTGGAAGAAATTATCTGCAATATTAAGTTTTCTTTGTAAGGGACTACAAAGACAATGTTATATTTTTGTTCGAGAATTTAATAGATGGATATTGGCTTCATAGACAGTTTAATTGTGATAGGACAAACCAGTATGATTATATTCTACCCTAGTGTGCTTCAAGTTAATGTTCTAAGGGTCAAAAATATAATTATAGGTTAATATTTACCTCTCTGTACTCTTAAAGTTTTCTTTTAGTCTAACTATGAAGTTATTTTTCAATTTTTAATAATTATATTTTAAAAATACAGAACTATATTTTTTAAAAGAGCTCAGAATACAATAGAGAAGTATCCATGTAATTCATATGCTACTGCCTACTGCATTATTAAAGATTACAGCTGGACATGCCTATGAATGACTACTTATATTATGTAGTCACTTCCATAAATATACCAATACATCATAACTTTTATGTCTACCTTGTATTTATCTGTTTACTCCCTGGACTAAACAATGCCCCATGACAATAATCTGTTTTGTACCATTGAATATAATATTTCAAAAATAGCAAAACATTTTGTGAAAAAGTACAAGTAAGATGATTTAATCAATATGAGCACACATAGTTGGTAAATTTACAATGGCACCAATTTTTAATAATGAACAACTGTAATTACATAAATAATTATAGATTCAGAACCCCATGATCCAATTTATTTTACATAAGTTTTGAATAGGCAATTTCCAGGACTTCTAGAAAAAGATCATTTGAAAAAAGTCAAATTCTGCAAATCTTCTTCAGATCTTTCACCTGAAGACTCCTGGACCAATGGTGAAATTTTTAACTACAATGCTAACCTAAGTGGAGAAACTTGGAAGGAGAATACTTTTATGCATACACACCCTTCAACCATATCCCTTCCCTTTCGGAGTATGCAAAGTCAAAAAAGCCTCACATTATGTTATTTCAGGGACTTCCTCCCTATTACTAAGTTCCCCCATACTGCCCCATCCTTGTACACTTCTTTTGGCTCTACCAAATTAATGTATTGTTGCAAACATGGTGTTCTGTTCCTGAGACTCATGTTCGGAGTGTCAGGAATAAACATAATTTTACCTAACTGAAGAGAGTTCCTTCCATTTTATTGCCCAAACAAAAAATTACCCTGCAGTTGAATTCAACATTGCTTCTCTCTTTTATGTGTGAATTCTTGAATGACATAAAATTCCTTCTTCACTGCAGTGGAGAGTAATATTAAATTCATGTATTAGTTCTTTTTTTTATTAGAGATTTCCATGCCTGAACATGTTCAATCCAGCATAAATATTCTAAAACATGCCTTAAAGGCCCATTTACAGAGGGCAATTATTGCTGCAATAATTGCGTGAACACTTGAGTGTGTCATAATAACGCGAACTTTCACGCTATAAAGGCAAAATAGAACATGTTCTATTCCTGTGCAATCGTTTGTGAAATTATTGCAGCAATAAATGCCCCGTGTAAACGGGCCTTTACAGATGGCACAGGAGTGAAAAATTTGTTTATTGGCAGTGGTGTAAGAATTATAAATTTCATTTCATGCATCTGGCTGGAATCAAGTCAATTTTTATAACAAACCAACAGCTCCTCTCAAATATCACATATGAATCTAAGGAAGACATAACTGACTGGTGGGTCATGCCTCGCCCAGTAGCAATTCTGTTTGTCACCCACGACGGGTGAACGTGCTAAATTAGTATGCATAGGGCAACCTGAAACCAAGGTGTTATACCTACTGTACTTGCCTGATATGCCATGCCCAAGAAAAGCAGATTCTTGATGATTGACTATTGCAGGTGATAGGATGATTCCTCGCGAGATATAAGTCTCTAGGAGGATGAGGAAGCGGGGGTTGTTCAACGTCCTAAACTTGATCGATTTCACTGCTTTGTAGTTGGCATATAAGTGCATCATCGTGAGCAAAATGAAGACCTTCCACTCCAAACTCATAAGAAGAGAATCAAATTACAATAAGATCACTTTCCAATGGTTTATATACAGACACATGATGTTTTTTTAATTCACAGAAATAAATTAATAAATGATAAGCAAGCATAGATGGGATGTGAAAGTATAGAAGTACATATAGCCAAGAATCACAAAGTTTTCATACTCACTGACTAGACCCGATGTAGGAGAGAAGAAAAACACCAGTCAGAGATGCAAATAGGTTGACTAAGGTTTCCTGACTCCCATCTTTAGCTGACACATCTGCCATGTTGTTTCTGATTGACTATGAAAATAGAAGCACAACAAATTTGTTAAAATAGTCTGACAAAAAAAGAGAACATGATATAAAGTGGTTCACAGAAAACATGAAGCTGACACCTGGTGTTGAGTAATGGCTGCTCTTGTGGCTCCCCCAGCAACTCCAACGATAGCCTTGAGGGTGGTGGAGAGGCATAACACCTGGGTCACATAGCCAGGAATGTAAGGCACTAACATCTCTACAGCCATGGCGGAATCATTGATGATGTCGGCCACAAGCCTCCATTGTTTGCAATTGGAATCAAGTGCAGAGCTAATAATGGAATTGCAGACAGCAGAAGAATGAAACAATTTTCATGCAATTTAAACTTCACATGAAGGATTATATCATAAGACTAAATACTAGTAGCACTGCATAATTTTACCAAAACAGTAGTGTCAGTAGATATAGAATGCTATACATAAAATCTCATATACACGTATAACATAGATACATATGGCAGAGTTGAACTGATAAATGACACACAGTCAAGGCATTGTCATAATTAAATAAAGAAACAATAGAATAAAGTATACCTTTAGTTTATAATTATATAGAATATGGTATAGAAAAGTGGAGCTTTTACTAAATACCTTCTTTCACTTTTTCTCATACGTTTCTAAATCAATTTTCCAATTACTTGGGGCAGACAGCATACTAATCATAAGTGAATCTCATGGAGAGTGGATCAGTAGATTGAGGATCATGATTGATTATGATATTAATAATTAGTAAATTAAATTAAACATAACCAAAACAATGAATTTTGTTCCTTAAAAATTCAATGAAAAAGAATTATTGTCTGGAGTAACCCTCAAAGCCAGCCTAAATAGCGGTAAATTTGGACACAAAATTAATGACAAAATACACCTTCTTTTAATCTGAGGGATAGTATGAGTAAATATATAGAAATCAATACAGCAATCACCTGAATATCTTAAATCTCCAGGGAAATACCACATTACTCTGGCTTATTGATGCAATAAGCTAACATTTCAAGGCTAAAAATTAATTTTCAAGAAAATCATTTGGTGCTAATTCCATTCTAACTGAAAATCAGAACAATACTCGAAGTCAGCCCATTTTATGGTATGCCACAGTAGATCAGAATTATCACACCTTATTATGACATCTTCAAGCTACAAATTGTCTTTACCATAAGTAATCCATCAGAAACTATTATAACTCCTGAAATATAAGTAATTGGGTAGTTACATTATTTGCATTAAAAGTAGATTTGTATCTTATAGAATTTTAATGTGTGATAGGATCTAAGGAAAAATAAACTATGAATCAGCAGCAAAACTATGCTAATTATGTATTGTTTGGAAAACACAAACTATCACAATTTAGTGAGTAAATATTAAATTTCCTACATTATGGCAGGGTGTATGAGTGGGGAAGGTAAGGCAACACACTTGTGGGGTCATACATGGATAGCACCATAAAAATCTGAAAAAAACCTTTCTAAAACAGCGACGATCTGCCTTAAATTTTCCCATAATTTCAATAACTTACACCATAATATTATTAATCATTAAAAATAAATTGACAAATAACATGCCCTAATAAAATAAAAACAGCAACTCTTCTATTACGTTAATTCCATACCTCTTCCACCAAGCGAACAATATTCTGCCAATCATTCCAGTGCCATCCTTTATAATCCATGTAATTGTTGCAGCAAGTGGAGTAGCAGTACTGTCACCTACACCTACTCCTTCCATTATAGCTCGAGTAGTAAGTGTTCCTGTGATTGTACTACAGAATGCCTTTAAACCAAGCAAAGAAAAAAGTTAAAGTGAAATAAATCTAAGACCGAAAAATGGAATACTAAAATAATACACTTCTCCCCAATGAAAAATATAATGTAATATTTCACAGCAGTTATAATGTTTATCCCACATTCAAAGTTTCGGAAAATTCGTATTTAAAAATAATATTTATACCACGGAATTTAATGAAGTGCAGTTTATTAATTGTTTAAACTTTAATGGATCCCACCAACGAAAAGTTAACTTTATGTTATCTCAAATGGCATTCCCACATGAACTACACGAGAATAGGTAATTTTTTAATCATAAAGTAAATACAAATTTAAAATTAAAAGAAATATATAACAAACCTGGATAGTATCCCATTTCTGGTAAACGAAATAATCATCACTGACGCTGTGTGGATACCCATGGGGCAGGAATATTTGTCTGAAGAAGCTGGAAATGCTCTCAAAAATTGTTTTATGAATCCTTAACTGAGGCATAACTTTCACGATGCCTTCTTGATCTGTTGGAGAAGTTATTCATATATATAAGGTACTTGTCAACATAGCAGGAAACATAAAAACATCATAATAGGCTGACATAATACCTGGAGGCTTGACATAAGATATTTGCAAACCGTTGGGGCCATATTTTTCCTTAAATACAACTTGATGTTGCATGTTCAAAATCAAACGATAACTTTCACATGAAAATAAACAACAAATCAACACAGACCAAAATTTTATGTAATACCAGAATAAATTCAAAAGTCAAGCCCAACGTATTAACCGCCACCTAGGAGCCACGTTCTGACAAACGAACAACGAAAATATTGTAAAATCATATGTTCATACAAGTTTTTATATGAAATAATTATGTTAATTTTTGATGCAAAATAATTTATTTATGACACTTTTTCCTTCTTTGAAAATAAATTCAACTTTTAGAGATTTTTATAACTCTGTTATTGTTTGGACGAGTGCCCAGGTTGGCCGAGAGATGTCAGTGTGCCAGTAGCTTCGCAGACGACAATCCGTCAATGCTCTTTAACCGCGAAACTTTCCGCTGGAACGCGTGTGGCGATGCATAGATACTAGTCTATGAAGTTTTGAAGTGCTGTTTGTGATCACGGGAAATGCTTACAGAAAAATGCCGGGTTATCAGATGAGTTTCGCCGGAACTGCCAACAGCGTGCTTCTCTGTAATCTGTGCAAATTTCCGATGAGGGATCCGGTCCAGATCACAACATGCGGCCACCGATTCTGCGATACCTGCCTACAGTCATACCTAAGGTAATGGTTTTAAGTCTTTGAAAATATTATCTCCTTTCAGTTTATTCTTTTCGCTCATTATAACAACCAATTATTTCAGTTACATCCCCTTCCTGTTTCTAACTTCAATCTCTTCAATTTATTTCTCGCCAATTCTCTGTTGATTTGTTGTTGTTGGAGCAACTTCGCCATTTTTATTTATGTTTTATTTTCTTTTCATTTCATTCAGGGGTCTCATGTTGCCCTTCGTCCTGTCTCAAGAATGTATGCTGCATGTCACTCGCTCATTCATCGTCGAATGGAAATTTGTTTATATATTTTTTGTTGTTCCTGTCGTTATAATCTCTAAAATAAATCATACGAGGATCTCGGGCGCGTGCATGTTTTTTTAGTGCATCGTATTTTTCGTGGACTGCTAGGCGACAGGAACAAGCGCGGTCGAGGAAACCCAAGACGGCCCAACTAACCCCGTCAACTCCCTCGAGGAGAGTTTAGCGTGAGCCGCTGACTAATTAACTCAGGCGATAGGGTCGAGGACGGCTGAGGAGAAAAGGGTCTGCGTTCTCGGTGGGATGAATGAGTGTGTGTTTCGGGGTTTTGGGTTTCAGGGGCGAGAGTTAGCTTCCGTGCTTCCTCCCTCTTGCCCTTCTTCCCTCGTCCAACCCACGAGCTAGAAACTCACTCTTCGACAATTTTACGATCTTTTCGCGCTCCCCACCTTCTCGAATGACGTCCACAGCTCACTTTCGTGACTTCCCAGAGTCCCCTCTCTCCCTCCCCATTTCCCCGATATCGCGGATTCGCGCCCGAGCACGAGTCGCCGTGGGCGGCGAACGCGTGTATTTTATGCGGTGGCAGATCGCTCGCTACGTCCCGAAACCCGATGGCTTCAACTAACTCCGGGAGAGTATTTTCCGATGTCTCCGCGCGTAGTGTGGGCGAGGGGGGTGGGGTGGGGGGGGGGGTTGTGTCCCCCGGGGG